>JADKXX010008519.1:0-32627 GCA_017310255.1 Butorides virescens | reverse complement strand
CAAGGCAAGAAACCCACAATCCTGGGGCTGGTGGGACACCAGCAAGGTGAGAAACCCACAATCCCACAGCCAGGAGAGACACAGGCAACAAATTTATCTTTGCAAAATGGGTTAAGAGATTGCTCTCGCTTAAACTCAGGCCTGCGGGACAGGCACAGGGAGGTGCTAGCACGTCTCCACTGTGCACCCCCTGGCAGCCCCGGGCAGAGCTGTGCCTGGCTGCAGCAGGACGACTGCTGCCTTCATTTTCCATCAGGGAGAGGGCAAAGGACTAATTGCACTAATTAGCGTTGCCCTCGTTTTGCAGCAATTCCAGCGACAAGGCAGAGCGCTGAGCCTCATGGTGGGTCGGGAGGGAGCGGGAGGGAGCCAATGTGCAGCAGGAGAGGCATGGGATGGGCTCCCCAGCTTGCCCATGGGTCACCCTGGGTGGCACGCATCCTCGGGGCAGCCACTGGGACCTGGCCACCGCAGCACCAGTGACAAGTGAGGGGTGCGCAGCCGAGCATCCTCCAGTGACAAGAGATCATAGAATCATCGAATGTTTTGGGTTGGAAGGGACCACTAGAGGTCATTGAGTCCAACCCCCCTGCAGTGAGCAGGGACACCTTTAACCACATCAGGTTGCTCACAGCCCCATCCAACCTGGCCTTGAATGTTCCCAGGGATGGGGCCTCCACCCCCTCTCTGGGCAACCTGTTCCAGTGTTTTACCACCCTCATTGTAAAGAATTTCTTCCTTATATCTAGCCTAAACCTACCCTGGTTTAGTTTAAAACCATCACCCCTTGTCCTAACACAGCTGGCCCTACTAAAAAGATTTTCCCCATCTTTCCTATAGGCCCCCTTTAAGCCCTGAAAGGCCGTAATCAGGTCTCCCCGCAGCCTTCTTTTCTCCAGGCTGAACAAGCCCAACTCTCTCAGCCTGTCCTCATAGGAGAGGGGCTCCAGCCCTCGGATCATTTTTGTAGCCCTCCTCTGGCCCCACTCCAACAGTTCCATGTCCTTCTTGTGCTGAGGGCTCCAGAGCTGGACGCAGTACTCCAGGTGAGGTCTCACCAGAGCTGAGTAGAGGGGCAGAATCACCTCCCTCGACCTGCTGGCCACACAGGGTGCGCAGCTGAGCATCCTCCAGTGACAAGCGAGGGGTGCACAGCCGAGCATCCTCCAGCCCCACTGCTGCCCCAGGGGCTTCCACTGTGCCACAGGGGCTCGCCGGGGGCACCCCACCAGCCGCCACGACCCATCCTCCATCGGCACCAGGCGAGAGCACGGAGCAGCGCGGGGTCGAAGAAAGAGCGAGCTGCCCGTGCCACGCACCCCGCCGCGCACAGCCTGCCCTCCGCCGCCCGGCTCCTTGTCTCCGCCGGCTGTAATGAGCCCTCTCTGACAAGTGATTGACTCGGCCATTATAGTCCTGGGTGATCAGAGAAACAAACACGCTCCATATAAAAATCTCGGCTTTCTAATCCCGAAGGCGCTTCCTGTGGGAAAACTTGGCCGGTTGCTCGGAGAGGGACGAAGCGGCATGGGACAAGCTATTCAGAGAAGTTGGGGAGAAATTAGGAGCAGGGCAGCGATGTTTTTTCTCCCCGCATTGTTGTAGCCTGCCTCGCTCTTTCTTTGGCTGGTACTTTAAGAAAAAAGTAATGCAACACACACCCTGAATGGGAAAGGAAAGAGAGTTGGCAGGAACCAGCACGTCTGCACTTGTTTTAAATTTTTATATTTATTAAAATACTCTGGAAGTCTCTTGCATTCCAGCAGCCTTTGGAACAGCACTGAAATAAGTTACATACTGGGAAACGCTCCATTTCCAGCAGCTCTGGACAAACGCGTCTCCTGCAGGGACCAGTGAGGATGGGCACAGGAGTTCTCTGTGCTTAACCCCACCGGTGAAGCCTCCACACCCTCTGAGCCCTTCTTAGAGAGGCTGGGGCCAGCCTCAAGCTGGCCTTGAGTCTAACCATGAGGCTGCTGGGACCGGGGTGTTTAAAGAAAAGTTTTGGGAGTTTTTTGATTTTGTTCTGGTTTTGGTTTTTTTTTTTTTTAAAGCTCTAGCTTTGAGTATGTGTGAAATGCTCCGCGTACACAGATGCCCTTTTCTCCTCTTCCATGTGCTGGGCAAGCTGCGTCTTCCCCGGTGTGAGCAGCAATTCCAGATGCAAACCCCAGGTGCCTATCACTACTATCCATCAGCCTTCCTAAAAACCACTTCAGCATCCACCGTCTCATCATCCTCTGCCTTTACAGCTGAGGGTTGGCAGAATATGACAAAAAAAAAAAAAAGGTATTACTTTAATGCAGGATATTAAACCTCCACGTTCTGAGTTTGCAGGGAGAAGGAGGATTTATAGTCTCTTGCAGTTGCCTTCCTGACTCCTAAGAGGCAGCTACATCTGCAAGGGAGACAGCCCTGTTTAAATGCTGGGTACCCAGGACTGCGGGGAGCACCCTGTTACCAGACCCCATTTCTAGCCAGGGGCAAGCAGCCAGCTAATAGGCATTTGCTTTGGGACCCACAAAGCATCCACTGCCTTCCAGTAGCTTTGACAACCTCCAGCAAACATCATGGAAAGATCATAAAGTAGTTAAATACTAAAAGACCATCAAAAAGGTAAGAGCCAGACGCTGCTGGCAGTGCCCTGACCCCTTCAACTGGGGCCAAGAAATAGCCCAGACCACAGCAAACCCTGGTGAGGAAGGCAAATGCTGCCCAGACAGCCCAGTTTGGGGAAAAAAGTGCCACCAGCTTCCTAATCTGCCTATGAGCCCCTGAGCAGGGCACCAAGGAGGCACAGGAGAGGTCATGAATAGATCAGGAGCACACACACTGCCCAGCCCCAGGCTTTAGCTAGTGTCAGTCTCCAATGCTTTAGGGAAAACCAGAACAAAATCTTTCTAAACTAAAAGCTAAGGGAGGAAAAAAATACGCTTTTTCAGGTAAGCAGCAAAGGATGCAAACCCCAGAATGCAAACGCAGTGCAAACCATCAGCCCTCCATCCTCTTTCAAACCCCCCCCAAAGACATTTTGAGGAACCGGCTGCCCGAGGGCTGCCTGTGCCGCTGCCGGGGGCGGTGGCAGGCACCACACGTCCTCAGCCTTCCCGACACGTCCTCAGCCTTCCCCACGCGTCCTCAGCCTGCCCGACACGTCCTCAGCCTTCCCCACGCAGGAGGGGACCCAGTGGAGCGCAGCCACATCCAGCACCGCCGCCACAGATGGACTTTGCTCACCGTCACAGCAACCCATGCGAGCAAGCGTGGGGGCTTCCCTGGGTGCAGGTAAGGGGAGACCCCAGGGCTCCTCATTTCACCTCCTGTCCTCCAAAACTTCTGTGCTCA
Source organism: Butorides virescens (assembly GCA_017310255.1). NCBI lineage: Eukaryota > Metazoa > Chordata > Aves > Pelecaniformes > Ardeidae > Butorides > Butorides virescens. Next base: position 29,282 of record JADKXX010008519.1, on the reverse strand, counting down.
CGCACCCGTGCTGCCTTTGCTCTGAACCTATTTGCAGGTGTGAGAGAGGTTTGGGCATGGTTCTTAGAGCTCAGCTAGCCGTATCGCCAGCCACCAGTGCTGCAGAAGAGGCAACAGGGGCAAAAATGGGACCTCCTCATGCCCCGCTGTGCTGGATGTAGGGATGGTATGTCTGTTGTATGTCCATCAAGTACACCAAAGGAAAGCCTGGAAAGGGGTAGGGAGAGGAAGTCTCCTTGTGTTTTAAATAAAGGAGATCTAAAGTGGGGCTTTTAGATGAAAATGCTTTCCTCCTTCCCCTTCCCCATCAGAAAAGGGCTTGGCTAAAAGTCATCAGCCAGCCAGCTCGGGAACAAGGACAGCTCTGGTAGCTCCCTCCCTGCAGCGATGCTCCGGGAGCCCGTCCTCCCTGCCAGGGGCAGGCTGCTCCCGTCGCTCCTGAGCACTCGTGCCTTGGACCTCCAAAATATGGTGATGTTTTCACCTCCAGCAGCTTGGAAGCCACCTGGAGCGGCAGCCGGCGGCACGGATCGCGGCTGGAGTGGGCAGAGCCAAGGCTGGCACCGGCAGAGCTGGCTTTGGCCCCTGCCTGCAGCAGAGCAAGGGGCAAGCAGGGCTGGCTGGGACGTAAAAATATTTCTTTTCAGTTATGCTGAATGGGACTGGTGGGTGGCCGAGCTCGCATGAGGAAATCAGCTTGAGATGAAAGCAATGCAACGATGTGAAATCCACTGTGAAAATACCACCCTCCCCCCCAAAAAAAAGTTATTTAGGAAGAAATCCAAAGTGGACCCAAGGGAAGGAGTGAAGGCTCAAGTGAGAAAAAAGAAATAAAATAGCAGGAACTGGCTTAGGCAGCTGAAAAGGAGAGCATGGGGGAAGCCTGTGCAAATATTGAATGAGGAAGGAATATTTTGCACAGGAATGGGGTAAAATTGTCCATACCTGAGCGATACGGTTGCTTAAGACACTCTGATTTGCCACAGTCACATTTAGGAAAAAAAATGCATCTGTTCTCTGGAATGCAAATCGAACGCAAACAAAAGAGCCCGGCTGCAGGTAGAAGGGGAAATGCACCTTCTGCCTTTCGGAAAAAATGCAGGCCCGTGGGTCCAGACAGCTGAATTCCCTAAATACACCCAGCTGGTTTATATACACCCTGCAGCTCCAGCTGACCACCAAAACACGCTGTGAATATCATGAAGTGCCATAAAATACAGCAAGCCTGTACCCAATAACCGTGTCCTACACCCAGGACACCGACGGCCTTTATCCCCCTGCAGTTGCCTTCACACGGCTCTGTCTTATTCAGCAGTTCTGGGGTCTCCAGACTTCAGGGGTTTACCCCTTACATTTACTTTTTTTCTTTTTTTCCAGTTGTGACTATTACAGTTTCTGAGATAAAAAGAGGATAGGGGAAAAAAAAAAAAACAAAAAACAAACAAACAAAAAACAACAACAAAAAAAAAAACAAAAAAAAAAAAGAAGAGAGAACTCTTTACCTGGGAGGAAAGAGCAAGAGGAATAAGAGGGCACAAAAACCCCCAGAGTTTCTCCGCCTACCTTCTTCGCATCCTCTGTTTTCCCCAAGGTGCAATGAAAGTAGTAAAACAAAAAACCCTGACCCCGGCCATACTTCCACAAAGCATCAAAAAAAGTGTGTGGTGCTCATGGACCCAGCAAATTAGGAGCATCCAGCAAAGAGCTAGAATTTATTGTTTATTACCAGAATAGACCCAAACATTCTACTGTTAAAAAATTAGAGAGAGAGACCTGGAAGCAGCTGTAATTCCTCCGGCTTGGTGGAGTAGGAATCTAACTCAGCTTCCTCCTGGCACTAATAATTAGAAGGAGTTTTGAGGCCTGAGGGGGAGATTAGGTTGTTTACAGTTTTGCCTTTATCAAATAAATTAAGGTCTATCTGAAGTCAGCAGAGATTTCCCAGGAGGGGCTTGTCTCCCGCTGCTCAGGTTCTCTGTGCTGTCCGTGGCAGCAAGAGTGCCCCTTAGACTGATACAGAAAATGGCTTTAAAAGGATAAAAAAATGAGAAACAGACTGAATTAGCCCAAGAAAAAAAAAAAAAAATAATCAATATCTCTGTAAGAGCACCCAAAGCCTACACCAAAGCCATGCCTGCAAATGAGAGGGAGGCTGGAGCATCGTTCCTGTGTCTGCGATGGGACTTCCCCAGGGATGGAATAAGACTGGTGCCCCCAGTCTGCTAATGGTCTTTCCAATCTAGAAAGAGGGAGAGGTGGAAACCACATCGTCTATTTTAATTCTTCCCTCCCGGTTCCGGAGGTTTGTACTGTTTTGTCCTAAATGATGCAATATGGGACTTTGCTAAGACAGGCCCTAGGTGAGCTGTGACAGCTAATGCCATTTGAAGGGCTGCCCAAAAAGGGTGCTTCTGGAAAAGCTCTTTCTCCAGCTAACCTCTCCTCCAATTTTGTACTTTACATCTGAAATTTTGAAGCCAATTTTCTTTTTACTGAAGCTGTAATGAAAGGAGCAAATGATTTATAATGGCAGTTGTTACCTCGGGAAGAGGCAAGCGAAGCTCTTAGGACTTTTGCCCTGGACCTCTTGTCACTGTTTTGCACTGCAACAGGGACACGCTCACATTTTTTACTCCAGCGGCCCATTTATTCCGCCCAAATTAACACAAGACCCTATTTCAGCAAGGCTCGCTCCTGCCCACAGCATGGAGACTGGTGGGTCACCTTGGTAAGCGGGAGGCACGTGGGGGGGTCTCACACAGCTCCGGGTGGTGCAGACCATGTTGTAGAAACATCAGGTGCATGACCGAGCCATGGGAGGCTCTTGAGAGCCCCCACCCCTTTGGGTTTTGCCTCCTTGTTATCGCAAAGCCCTGGGACGGGGTGCTTCTGCTGGGTGCCAGGCACGGTCCTGCTCCATCCCACAGCCCAGGCACCCAACGCAGGTGGCAGCAGAGCGAGTGGCTTTGCAGCTCTGGACCCCAGGCTGTCCAAAGTCACTCATCGGATCCATTATCAGCTTCTAAAGCGACGGCATTTGTGGGCAGGAGCAGCTGGGAGCAGGAGAACGCCCATTGCTCATGCGTGGGGAGGTGGCACATGCTCCGGGGGTCACCCGGCTGCGGTGCCTCTGGATCATAGAATTATTTGGTTGGAAAAGACCTTTGAGATCATCGAGTCCAACCGGATGGGTAAGGCGAGCGCACAAACAATTCCACTACTGTGCAAAGTTGGATTGTTTTTTTAAAGTAGCTCTGCCTGAGCACCGTCTGGGTCCTGACAGGGGTGGCCAGGACTTGAGCATCCATCTTCGCTCTCGGTCGTCACACGCAGCCACACGAGAGCCCCAGCAGCGTGCCGGCTGTTAGCAAACAGCAGGGCCAGCACCGGCTGGGAGAGTCTCTGGAGAGAGACGGAAAACATGAATCTTGCAATGAAAGAATAGACAGTAAAGGAACGTGAAACCATAATATTTTTCACTTCTGACTTTCAAGATAATCTGGTTATTTTATAAGCTGAGAACTGACAGCAGGGCGAGTATTATTTGGGTCGACTTAAATATATAGGTGAAAAAACTCCAGTGACTTAGGAGAGGCGTCTGAGAAGAGAGAGGCAGGGAGGTGGGAAACGACTTTTTGCTTCGCAATAAAGCTTTTAAAGAAAAGAGAAAGGGGTGGGGGGAGAAGGAAAGAAAAGAGCAGCAGGAGGCCATCTAACAAAGCAGATTCTGCCCAAATTGCCAGCAAGAGGCCCACAAGTCAGCGGGGGGCTCACGATGGGGGAAAAAAAAAAGCTCCAGCAGCCCTGAGGATGTTGTGAGAGCTGGAGAAAGACGTTTGGGAAGCGGGAGCGGCCTGCCCTACCGCTGGGGTCCTTTCTTCATTTCCTCAGCTCCGCACGGCGCTATCTAGACGGTATTTTGCAGAGGTGGCCCCAACCCGCCCCAGATGCTGCTCTCCCTGGCAGCGGGTGCCGTACGGGGTCTGCACCCCCTTCTGCTCCGAAATAACTCCGGGGTAGCTGCGCTCTCAGTTGCCCTCTGTGGTTTTCCCTTTGGACCAGGTGATACCAGCGCAGAGACAGCGTCGTGCCTGAACGCCCCATCCATTTTGCGGATAAGGCTTCGACTCAGCCGACGAGCAAGGACGTCTTGAAAAATCCCACAAGTTGCTCCTCGCTCAGTGCACACCAGCGGCTGGCTCCAAAGCTCACCGCATAACCTGCTGCATCCTCTGCCCTTGCAGGCAGCACGCGGTTATTGCTCTAACAGATCTATTACTTTACAAACGTACTAAAAAAAAAAAAAAAATAACTTGTCACTTCTTTGAGCAGTGCCTCAATTTACCAACTGGCCAAAACAGGCATTAGAAGCTGACCTATAAATTCCTGTTTCTTGTTGGCGGCGGAAAATCACTGCGAAGAGATGCTGAGCGCTTCGGCTCTATCAGAAGCCGAATGGGCCACAAAAGAGAGCTCCCGGCCAGGACCAGCCTCCGCGGGGCAATGCCGCGAGGGGAGACTTTGAAGTCGTGTCCATTCTTCTCTTTCAAGGAGCGATTTATAGCGGAGCTCGCTTCCAAGAGATTGATGGACAAAAGGGCTGGATCCGCTACTGTATAGTCAGGGGGTGAAAGCCCGGATCCATCAAGGTCAGTGGCAAAACTCTCACTGACTTCAATAGGGGCAGGAATTCAGCCCTGCTCTGTGCTTCGCAGGATGCACTTTCGCATGCAAACTTTGTGTTCCGTCTTTACTTCGGCTTCTCCTGCAACGCATCTACCGCGGTGACCCACCGAGCAAGGCGCTTGAAAGAACCCGGGCTTGGAGTCCACGCACACACGTGCACACCCAAACACACACACACCCCGTTTTTCAAAGGATTTTAAATCTTGCAGAGTTGCAGGAAAACACAGGACATGAAAAGAAAGGAGCATAAATTATCCCAGCCTTGGGGCAGCAGTGACTTGCCTGCCTGCCAACGAGCTCTGTAGGTTTTATGTATTAGTTTACTCCGGTGATTAATAAAACATCAGATAGTTAATGGGACTTGTCAACCTCTGCATCCAGGAGAGCGCACGTCTGCTGGAAAACAGCGGCAATATTCTCAATTATAGGGTTGGTGTGCCCAGGACTTTGGGCAAGGTGCTGCAGGCACACCGCCAAAGGCGGATCACCCCCATGTCTTAGATCATTGATACCAGACACGGAGAGGAGCAGGGGCTGATGTGAAGGTAAAGCCAGGAGAGGTGCTGCGGTACTAGAAGCAGCCTGGCCACAGGGATGGCTCAGCCCAGGCCAGCATGGCTGGACGGTGCCTGTCACCCAGCCCTGGGAGCCATCGCCACGCCAAAGGCCAGGCAGAAAACCCCAAATTAACAGGGACTTTGCTGGAGAAGTGCCTGCTTGCAACGCTATCCGCCTGCACTTTTTTTATTGACCATATGGTTTCCAGCTACGCTTCCCCCATGCAAGCATTCATCAGCCCCACACTTATCTTCATCCTGGCCCGTGCTGACTTTGCATTTTTAAGATGTCAATGGAAGAAACATCACACACGTGCTTTAGCATCATCGTATGTCAGAAGCTCAAGGTCCACAAATACGCTTCCTCCTTCCCCTGCGCTTTTTATGCATTTTACCAAGTAAGCAGTTTTGCATGGAAATTTTCCTTCACAAACACTTCTTTTTGAGCTAATCTTAATACTCAGGAGAGATGCAAGTCAGACAGCATGGGAGAGTGAAATTTTCTACTTCCAGAGGAGATAGCGCATTCCAAACCAGCAGGCATGCTCGTTAGATGCCCCTGTGATAATTGCCACGGAACAGCCTCCTGGAGATAGCCTGCAGAGCAGCCAGCACTTTTTCCTCTCACTGTCCCACCAAGCCCATGCCGAGGGAGGAGGTGACTCTCCTTTGCCATTCCTGCTCTTGCTGAGCAATCCCTGCGTGAAACCTCGAGTTCAGGTTTTACAGGATGCCTGGGGCAGCAGAGACAGCAGCTCCAGCGCACGGGGGGCCAGGGGCTGCTGTGGGGGCTGTTTCCCCCTGGGAAGTGGGGCTGGTTCATCCACCACCAGCAGGGAGGAGGGCAGGGGGAGGCAAGAAGCCAACAAAGAAGAAACATCAGTTTTGAAAGACCCAAAACATCAGTTTTGAAAGAAAGAAAGCTTCCCTGGAGCCCCTCAAGCCTGGCCCCGCTCTCCTGCAAGGCTCCTGCACCCCCTTGGCACCCCAGGAACTGGCCAAGCTGTGCCCGCTGGCAGCAAGGCCCATTTCAGATGGCTTCAGAGGCTTTGAAAATTAATTTACAGGCACTGAAGTGTCTTAGCACTTATTGTGGGGCTAAATCAAATGGGGTCGATAACATTCGCAGGCTGAGGCTTTTCAGACAGGGCTTCGTCAAACGTGCAGCCTGCAAGAGGGAAGGGTCTTGCTAGCTCTGGCATAAAGCACACTCCATCCAGGTTTGGGTTCAAATTACGTTTTCTAATGTACCACCAGAGATTTTTGCTCTGTTGTTACTGTGTAAAAGGATTTGTAATGGAATGGAGATTTAATCTATTATTGCATTATTAAAAAAAATAAAAATAAAATTAAGCCAGTCTCTTTGAAGGACAAACTAATACATTTTTAAGAAACTCTTAAGTTTCATAGTAACTCTTAAAAAAAATATATCTTTATTGCTGTTCCCTTTCCCCAATACAAATCTTATTGCCAGAGACAAAGTTTTACTCTTGTGCTGGTTTATAACTCACTGCTTTATTCTGTAACTGTCCACTACGGTCCCCACCATCAGATTGTCCCCAGGATCACCTGCTTCTCCCTTTGTCACCTGCCAGTGCTCCCTTCCCCTTGAATCCACCTGGGGCCACAGCTTTCTGCTCATCAGATGTACTCTGACTTCAGCTACCACCTGGGGTTCCCTTTATCCTACTTCCCACCCAAAAAAACCCATACGTATATAGAAAAACAACTCTACTTTGATTATAAACTATCCGACTAAACGCGCTAGTTTGGAGACATTTAAAATTCCTTGGGGCAAGGGCCTTATGTCCCATACTGTGGTGTTACAGGACATGGCTTTAGTGCTTTAGAAATGCGAAATGGTGAAGACAAGAGGTTGGAAAACCAAACTCTGATGCATTTTTGTAGGCAGGCGGAGGGATGGAAAGAAGGCGTCAGAGCAAGATAGCATCTGCACACAGGTACCTGCAGAAGTGAACCTGCACGCTGGAAGGAGGGAACATCCCAGCTCAATGGGTACCAGGGGCTTCCTAAAATGAGCCATGGGGCCCCTGTCTCACACAGGGCATAGAAAGGGGCAGGGATGCTCAGACGTGTGGCTGCACAGGGTCAGGGATGCTCAGCTCAGCACCGCAGCCCCGTGCTCCCCTGCCAGCCAGCTTGTGCAGTGCTCACATCTTATGGAATGCATTTTTACAAGCAACTCGATATTAAACCCAGGGTTTTCTGATAAAATGTATGCATTAGGGTTCACGTCATAAAAAATACACAGGATATGCAACACAATCAAGCTAACAGTGTTGGAACCGTACCTTTTGGTATCCTTTATATTTTGTTATTTTAGCTGCAAATCTAAGTCTACTTAAACAGCAAGGCACTGCTTTCACAGAGGCTTTATTTTGCATCTTGTACAATTAGACTGCTCAACAGTGGTTTGGGATGAGGGTGCACTGGAGATCAAAGCCTTGCAGCTACATTTTCCCTCATCACCTGGAGGACCACAAACAAAACTATGCAGATGTAGATTAGTTTACAGAAACCTCATTTAAGGTGAAAAAACCCTGTTAGCTATAATCACTAGATTCTTAACAGATGTTGTGCTGGAGCCAGCAGCTCCACGCTATGGCATCTATTGTGGAAGAACAGTCTTCAGTCACGAGATGTTTCTTTCATAGCACATTAAGATGCTTGAACCCCAGGGGGGAAAAAAAAAAAGAAATAATTTAATTTACAATATATTTAAAAGCAACCTTGAACCTGGAGCTGTTAGGAACGGACTTGTCACAAAAGCATCTAGCTACAGAGCTGCCAAACACCTCCCTGCTGCCCCATGGGCTGAGAAACCCAGTCCCGGCTGGGGAAGCCGGAGTGGAAACGCTGTGTGTCATGGCCATAATGTCACCTCCTTCGGACCATGCAGCCAGAGGGCTGTCCAGAGGAGTGAGCTGCCGACGGGGACAGGCAGGAACACGGGGACAGGCAGGAACACGGGGACAGTTCTCAACGAGCTGTGACTTGTGCATCCCCATGTGCCATCTGTGGCCGAGCAATGGTTGCAGCTTCTGCAAATGCTGGAAGGGAGCAACTGAGATGTCTGTGATTTTAGAGAAATAATTGGTCTGAAGATGCTCAGGGGGAACAGAAAAAAAAAAAAAAAATTAATCAAGCCAGCTTCTGACCGGATTTTAATCTCAACACCCAGGTTTGAGTAGGGACGCGTTTCAGCCATTCTGTCAGCTGGAGAAAAATGAAAATGAACCACAGCTATGATGTTGTGTTGGGGCCGTGCTTTCTGAGCCATTCCAGACAACACAGGGACTTTAGAAATGAAGAAACTCCCAAATGCTGCAGAGGCAAAAAACACTTCTGAGGAGCAAGCCCTTAGCTCCGGAACACAGAGTGCTGGATGTAGGTACCTCTGCAAACCCTCATGGATGCAGCAGTGCCACGTGCCATCCATCAGTGGCTTCGCCCTTGCTCTGCATGGTCCAGCCCCTCTGGTGCCTGGACCATCCCCGCAGCCGAATTCCCCAGCCGCCCTCGCTGCAGAGCCACGCTCCGTCCTGCGGGCACGGCGCTGGAACACGGCCCCAAAACACGGCCCCTCCTACGCTCGGTGGCTGATAAGCAGCACTCACTTTTAAGGTCTCATAAATCACAGTGTCAGACAGCTTTTACAGTCTAATTGAGCCCAGAGTCCTTGGACAATAAGCCCTTGAGAAGTGGGGGCAAGCAAGCATTTCATAAACCCCAGCTCAGCAGGGTTTTTGCCCTTGCCAAATACTGCTACCCCCAAGGCACTTTCTGTTGAGCACACCCAGCAAAACAGCAACCGTGGGCCAGCAGTGATTAAGTGTCAGGTACGTGTGTCAGGTAACTACATGCAAAGAAAACAGTGCTCACTCACAGTGAGAAAATAAGTCACCCAAAGGCCAGAGAGATAAGGCAAATCCTACTCTGGATGTCTTCTCCGCTCTCATGTCTCCAGTTTGTGGAAGTGAAACATTACAGCCTGTTAACTCCCCAAAGCCTGGAACAAGATGGGATCTTATCCTTCAGCAGAAAAGGGATTTTACAAGCAGAAGATTACAAGACTAGAGCTACCTGACCCAAGTGTGAAGTTCTGCCTTGAGGGTGGTTGGACTAGATTAGCTCCAGGAGATCTCCTCCACGCTCCGTTCTGGTGTAATTCCAGGAGAGAAAAAAATCATATCTTCACCTGACCGTGCTCGTCCGCAGCCACATACCCATTCCCAGCCAGACCTGAAGCAATGAGCTCGACAGACAGACTGCCCACCATCTCCCTGGGTAAATCAGCCGCAGGAATGATGCTAACATCCAGAGGGAAATGACTCCTCACCTTCTCTTTCAACCAGGCCCAGCTTCACCTCCCATCCATCAGAAGTCATCACATTTATCCAGGCAATTACCTTGCTCCCAGATACGCTCATTAAGCTCATTACTTAGATAGATTGAACTCCTTCAGTTTTCACAGACTTCAGATCAGTTCTGGTAATTCTGTACGCTTCTAAGCATAAGTAACTTCCATTTTAAAATCACAGACACTGAAGCTCAGCAATCGATAACTGATCAGCAGTTACAACAAAACCCAGCAGAAATAACCTCTCAGCACCTTCCAAAGGTGGAAGATCTCAGTAGGTGCTCACCTTGGCAAAGACAGATCCTGGCACAGACCCCACAGCCCTGGATGATCCTGAATCACTTGCACAGATCAGGATGGGCATCACCGTAAATTTAAGGACCCCTTCTAAAGGGCCTTCAAGAACTTATATTTAGAGCAAAAAGAGGTGGGGAAGAAGACAAGCTGAATAAACAGAGCAATTGTTTGCAAGCATGAGAGTGTTAAAGTAAGCAATCAGAGGTGCTAGGTTTAAAACGAACCACACCTTTAAATACTCAATCAGTTAATTGTTAGCATTTGCTTCAAGCAGTCTGTTAATTAGTCCAGCTCCTTTCATCATCTTTTTTAAAGGTTTTCTCAATTCCAGCATCTTAATTATTTGCCTTCATATTGAATCATCTCAGTGTAGACAAACAAAAAGCTTTCTTGCTTAAGTAGCAATAGATTTTCTCTTTTCCTCCTGCAGCATGTAGGGTTTTTTTCATCGTTCCTTGTCCAAGAGTGAATACTTACTGGAACAGTGCTGGGAGTTTTAAACATGAATTTCAGAAATTCAGACTTGCTGGGACGCTGGTATTTAAGCATGGATACATGAAATAGGAAAGGATTTCTTCTGCCTCATGTATACATGTTTGGAGGTAAATTTCTTTAATATTTGGCCATTTGCCTTTGCAAATCAGCAGCATTCCTGCAGACGGAGGAGAGATGCTGCAAAGAGGTACTGAAAATGGACAGTCCCGAAAGCAAGGGCAGGGGAATATCATGGACGCATTGGAAAGTGTCGCTCATGCCCTGTTCATTCTTTCCTTGACATCAGCTCAGCACCAGAAGGCAACGCAGGCGTTCGGGCTCCGTAATTAAATCACTTTTGCTCCTCTTGCTGAAATGGCTCACCGGCCGTCACGGGTACGTCAGGCGGCCGAGGGCTGAGCTGGCATCGGGCCAGCACCCCGGGAGGCTTCGCACGGGCTTGTGCTGGGCTCCCAAAAGTCGGATCCTTCCATTGACTTCAGCGAGCCCAGGATTCTGCGAGTGAGAGAAGCCTCCGGCCAGACCTCTCCAAACCCACCGAGCGTTGGCCGGGAAGGAGAGCTGGAGTCAGCAGATCTGCTCCCGTTCCAGGGAGACCAACCTTATAAGTTCGTGCACATCGAGGAGCGATAACATCGGTGCCTATTCTGGGACAGATTCAAGGTTGGCATTGGGCCCAGGGATTTTGCAATTCACTTCTATTCTGTACAAAGTACTGCCTTGAAATATGTTCCCTCAATAGATATTAAACATTTTCCTTTTATTCCAACATTAGGTACACTTTGCAAGGAATTCATCCCCCTCTCTGCTTCCTACCATCCCTTCTCTTTCCGGCCTGCTCAGTCCCCACATTACTCAGAGCCCTGGGTAAAGCTCTTTTCCATGCTAAATATGCATCCAACCGCTGTTAATGAGCTTTGGCCAGCTCGCAAGGAGTTTTGACAGGCCTGTTGAACCCGTGCCAAGCAGAGATGAATGTTTGGCTTGGACCAGCACAATGCTCTGTTTGTCTCATTGTTGCATTGGAAGTGTTAGCAAACTAATGTGACAGGATGGAGACGCACACAGCTGAAAAATGACTGAAAATATAATTCCATGTCAGCAGTGACTCCTTAAGGATTATTTGTCTCCAGTGACTTTCAGGGAACTTTTCCTTACGGGCTCAAAATAAAGACAGGTCTGTGTGCTCGGGGAAAGCAATCAATTAGTTTTAAACCTCGATGTAAGGAGCTGCTCTCTGCTCCGGCTTCCTAAGATTTACTTCTAAATCAACCAGGCACTCTCCCACAATTTTTTTTTTTTTCCTTTCCAAAAAACCCATGCATTTGGCTGCATGCACAGCCCTGTAAGAGCCTGAGCTTTGCTCTGCTCCCTGGTATGTGGATGGGTCCTAGAAAAACCCGTGACAGGGAGCCTCCAAGTCTGCAGTATAGGAATTGCCAGACGAGAGCAAACGATGCTCAAACACAACCGGTACCAGCACTTTGAGAGCAGAGCGATGGACCGTTCACCGGGGACAGTTACAGAATTAGGCAAAGTGTAAGGAGTGAGGAACGATCTTCACCACGTACCTTTTCACTTTCTGGCACTCTACTGCGTAGAGACCCGTGGAGCTGGGGACTATCTAAACCATCATGTTTAATGGCCCTCTGGGGATCTAGCTCCTTACACTTTCTTCTGGGGTCTTTTTGCTTGTTTGTTAGTTTTGGATCTGATCTTCATTCTTGTCTCTGCAGCATCATTTTTCCCTTTACATCGGATGAAGGATTTTATCTTTAAAAAAGCAGAGTTACAGTCAGCCTCGTGTTGTTCTTTCCCAACAGAAAGGCAGGGTCATCCAGGAATCCATTTAAACTGACCTCCCGATGTTTGTCCTCTCCAGACGAGGAGGAGTGGGCTTCCCAAGCAGCTTTGGTGCTGGGCTTGCATGTTTGTTTGCAGGCTGCTCTTTTGGTTAAAGACTAGACATAGGAGTCTGTTGACTGAGGTTCAGACACCTGCTCAGCTGCAGAAGTCCAGCAGCTTCACCCACTTACAAGATACCTTTTGGTTTTGGTGTACAATAAAATGAATTTTCTTATGCACTTACATTAAAAATATTTGTCTTAATGACAGGGTCCCAGTTCCCCACTTATAAAACATTTCTCCCATCCTTCGGGCTATCAGACTTTTATTTATATGATAACAGGGCAATCTGTTAGATTTTCAAAAGGTATTTAGACCTCTAGACGTGAAGGTATTAATTTAGCGAGACTTACAAAAGGTACCCTACTGCTATGGAAAGTCAGGAGGAGCCGAGAATGTCACTTAGGCTTTTCTGCAAATCCTGCTAAATGCTTATCAATCACTTTCAAGTCTTATAAACCTTTGTAAATGCGGATTGTGGCTGTCACCGATGTTGTTTATGTGCAATAAAGGTGCATACCACCATCCCACCCCCAGAATTACGAACTGCGTGTGTACCCGCTTACCTAAAGGAATGCTCAGCTTCACCGTACATTTTATAGTTTGTTTCTTCCAATTTTTATAGCTAGCATTGCACTGATAAATTTAGCCGTTTAGCCAAAGTCAATGTACTGGAGGCAGAAAAGAGATAAACCATGAACGTTTATTTGTGTTCCTGGTGCAACAGCATATATACTGAAGTTCATGACAAAAATCATGTAAAATAGGCTCTGTAGCATAGGGTTGGCTTTGCAAATCCTTTTAATTATATCCATATATTCAAATGCTTGTATGTCAGAAAGAGACAAGCTGGTGCTAAACACAGCCAGTTCGTTGGGGTTTCATTCAGCTCTTCAAATCACAGGAAGATTTTTCAAAAACTTGAGTCTTCTTACCTTGTCACAGGCTATTATTTTTTTTACGCACATGACAGTTTACTAGCAACAGAGAGTACAAATATATATTTCACTCTTAGGAAAATTGCTAGGATCCTTGTCTAAAGCTCTTGAAGGGACTGAGAGGGTCAGCAGGTTGTCATTTGGAGAATTCCATGTGCAGATGCTATCGGGTGCAGCTCTTTGGGGATGATGCCTCGGTTGCTGCACGTTCTGCTCACGCAGGGACTAGCCCAAAGGGGATCTGCCCTAACCCCGCCAGAAAGGACTACAAACTTGGAAAAAAGATGTCATGAAAAGTCTTGTTTCCATTTTGTAAACCTCTGGTCCACTTCTGTGGAGCTTTTCCGTGCTCTCCTAATGAAAACTGGCTCCCAGGAGCCACATATTACTGCTGAAAGCTGGGGCTTTGGTAAGCACAGGGAAAAAAAGTGATATTGCATAAAAAAAAAAGATAGTGATGGAAAATTTTAACAACGCTGATTGTTTAGGCTTTCTTCCCCTTTACAAAATGAAACACTTTTTAAATCAACCCTTTTTTTCACTGGGAGCTTTGTGAGCACGTTTTTTCACCTGGTTCCAATCTAGACACTGCTGCAACGCAAACGCAGAGCGAGAGCATCCAGCGAGGGCGCGGGCGAGGGTGCGCTTCCAGCACAGCAAACCTCGTGCTTCCTGAGTTCCCCACCAAATCCCATGACTTACCACAAAGGAGCACAGAATAAACATCACCCGATGCACAGCGTAAACCCTCCAAGGCATGGGGTGGCTTGGAGGGGTGGGAGCAAAAGGCCTTCCCTCCAGACTGGTGGTTTGGTGGCTGGAAGGCATCGAAACCTCTTTCTGCCGACTGGTGGCTTAATGGATTTACACCAAACAAGATGGGAGTTGGGGTCCAGCCCCTGCTGAAGAAATGGTTCCTTCAGAAGCAGCCCAGCAAAATATCATTGAAGCATGGGACTGGGAGGGCTCAGGAGGGGTGAAGAGCACTACCAATACCCCTGAACCTTGATGGATCAGGGGGCTGGCTGAAATGCACGGGTGATCCAGCAAGAGGGATCATAGTGCAAGCTATCAAAAAGAGCAAACTGGCCAACTATCCATGGAGCAATGCTGTCTAGCCTGACCCGGGATGGGGATGGGGCTGTCCTTGCCCATTCTGCTGCACCCACAGGGCTCCATGCCCTGGTCACCAAGTGCCTGCCCTTGCTGCACCCCCCCTGCAGCTCTTCAAAGGGAGGGGGCATGAAAACTAACCCCAAAAGCCAAGTATCTATAGATGGTGCAAACCCCAAACCCCTCCTGGTGCAGCTCATGGCCAGGGGAAGCCTGAATCCATGGAGGGAAGGAGCAAAGTTTGGATGAACTGGATCACTCCAAGCCCCTCTGAATCCCAGCACCTGGGATCCAAGACACAGATCCTGCGTGTCTCTGCGGTCCTCTCCAGTGGCTTATCAAATTCTGTCTTGAAACCATTTCAGCCTTGAACAGATTTGTTGAACAGTGCAATATGAAGATCAAGGAATAAAGCTGAGGAAAGGCGAAATTAGATTAACGCTGTAGATAGCTTTTGAGTATAACTAATGCCAAATATCCAGAGGGCAACATGTCAACAATTTAATAGGGCACAACGTAAAATAATGTTTTCAAAACAAGCACTTCATTGGATGCTTCCCCTTTGAATCAGATAAAGTGCATCACTACAGAGAGATTGGCTTTGATCTGTTCTGCAGCAGAAGGTCAAGGGTGTCTAAAGCAGAGCTCTATTCAGAGCTTGTCGGTAATAGAATTAAACGTCTCAGATCACTTGATACATCTCCGAGCCCTCAGCACCCTCATGATGTGGGGATGGCCCCGGGGTGGGGAGCCAAGCCCCGTCCCCCCAGCTGGCAGCTGAATTGGGTGCTGGGGCTGAGCCCCAGCTGCTCGTGCCACCCCCAGATCTCCCGTGGGAGCTGCCCACGGAGCCTGGCAGAGGTTGGCATCATGGTCAGGCGTGAGTGGCAGCTCAGGGACAGCCTTGTCCGGCAGAGACACCAACCCCACCTCACCTATACACTCCCACCAGTTTAAACTCCATAGCAGGGAGGTATACGAACCCACCGCGAGGTCTCCTGGGGCTGGGGAGGGATCTGAAAGTCAGGATCACTGCAGCCGCCTTGGCGCAGAAAGCATCTCTATTTCTAGGAAGCTGAGGCAGCACCTACCTTCGTAAAGGATTTGTCCCACATAAATTAATTCACATTAGTCGTAGGCATAACTAGGTATTTGTGAAACCTGGTCACTGTAAGACGATTTAAGCCCAAAGCCATTTTCTACTCACGCTAAAGGTAAAACCCAAACTCTGCCATGCCTTTTGCTGCTTCCTGGAGACGAGGCGGTTAGGGGGCTGCACGCAGGATTTCACATTTGGCGACCCATCTTCCCGTGGCCAGCAATGGGGAAAACACAGCAGCCAGTGCTGTACAGTACAAGGGAGAGCTTGTGGCCATGGGGAGGGGGGCGCCGGGAGCCTGACCCTCGCCCACAGCGCAGACGGGCAGGCCTCCGGCAGGCGAGCAAGCAGCGTGCCCGTGGGCTCCCTGGAGAGGAGCCCGGCCACCACAGAGCTCCTGTTCGGATGCCCCTTGCAGCAAGCATGGTGCCAGAGGCCAGTTTTACCCACTCTCTCATTCCAGTGGGCGAGAAAGATGCTTGTGGGGCACAGCTCCCCCCTCCCCTGCAAAAGGAAAGATGAGGTGGGGGACGGAGGCAAAAAATAGCGACAAAGATTAAAACAGAGCATCAGATACGTTTCTCATGGCCACAGCACACAGCACTGCAGCATGCTGTGGTGTTTTGCTGCCTATCTCTGCTCTCCCAAGTGTAAAATTTAAGTGGAGGTTGGATTAGCCCATCCACTGCACACCCAGCAAAGGAAGGGGCCACACAAGACACCTCCAGCAGGTCCAGCTGCAGAAGATGCCATCTCCCAACCCAGGAGGTGATGGCATCAGGCTTGCTCTTGGTAGGGGCTCCGTGCAGTAGCCTTTGCCCTCTCCCAAAGCACAGGTACAGATTTTAAGAGCAAGATCAGGTACAGATTTTAAGAGCAAGACCAGGTTAAGAGCCCTTGCAAGCACCACCGGCCAGAGCAGGCAGAGCCAGGCAGGAGCGCGGCGAGAAGCCCTCTGCACCTCGGCCACGGCGCTGCCAGGGCTGCAGCAGCTGCCGGAGCTGCGCGGGGGCCTCGGGGGAACTGCCGGGGAATGAAGGCAATAATGGGACTCATTTATCTTCGGGATGTCACCCGGATCGCACGCTGCTGGCGCGGCACCGGCACGCGCTGGGTAGCTGTTGTGCTCGCTGGCTGGTGCCCAACGGGAAAGGGCAGCCGGCACAGGGTCCCTCTGCACATTTCCCTGGGGATCAGATGGCTTTGGAAGAATTATAACCTTACGTCATTTCAAAACGTTGGGAGCTTTTCATCGGTTTCAGGGTTTTTTTATTCTTTTCCCACTCCTGAAGGGAGAAGCAGGCTCTGTGCAGCCCTGTTCAGGGGTACACACTTCACCCAGCTCAGCCAGGCATTTCTTTGTGTTCAGTTTTAATTTACCTGAGGCATGAGGAGTTCACCATTTCTCTTGGCTTGCAGGCTTGCTCTCCTGTCACCCACTCATCTTTCCCTCCCAAATCGCCTGACAGTTGTCCCAGATTGTCTGCCCACTTTAGCCAGTGGTCCTGTTGGGCCAGCCCTCCTGTGCCCAACAGAGGCTTCTCCCAGGAACCAGCAACCTACGCCTCCCCGGCACCCAGCCGCCAAAAAAGTCCTGAGCTTTGTCAGGCATTTGCCCAAATTCCCTCTTTGCACAGAGGATCACCCAGCCCAGTGAAGCCATGGCTGGGATGAACCTTCGCTCACTCGTGATGCTCCCCCAGGAGCTTCTCAAAGTGACGGGTTTCGCATCCGTTAATCAGCTTCACTTTCTCCGACGAGCGGTTTGCTTTCGCAGGCTGTCACGTCTCAATTAGCTCCGTACCTTTGGCAGGGAAGCGGGTGACAAGGGGCCATGGGGTCTCCACCGCTTTGTAGCTTCAGCATGGGAAGGTAAAACACATCTGCAGCGCCCAGCGGTGCTTAGAGCTGCCCCTTCCCTCCAAGGGACCGGCCCTAGGCTGGGGACACGGAGAGGTGGGTGCCACAAGGACCCCTAAGATGAAGGCAGAGGCCTCTCCTCATCCCGACTACCTGAACAGAAAGGCAATTTGACGAGGCAACGCTCAACAGAGACCTGCCTGGACCACCACTAAGGACAGCCCTTAACTGCAGCCCCCTTAATGAGATGCTGAAGGCAGGCAGCTCCAAACCTTGCTCCGCCACAGATGTTAGTGCTTTCTGCAGAGCTGCCTGACAAAAGACCCTCTGCCCTGGAGACCAACATTTAAAAGAAAAGCAAACACGAAGAGGGCCTATAAATTCTCCACCTCCCGCTGCTGGAGTAGCCCCAATTGCTCCTCCAGCAGCAGCTTGTTCCAGCTCTCAGCTCATCGGGTCCTGCAGCCCCAACCTGCCCACCTCTCACGGTGCTGAACCCCTCCGGGCCTCCCTCTCCATCACCATTACCCAGACAGCTCGGGCGGCCCCGCGGCTCTGACCCTACAGCCAGGGGCAGGGAAGGGGCAGGCAGAGCGGGAGGAACGCCACGGGCTGCGTGCTGCAAGGCCAGCTCAGGGAAGGAGAACAAATTCCTGAAGTATGGATGTAACTTTTTACCAGTTTACCTCTCTGCCTCGACTTCCCCTCTTACGCAAAGAAAGGACCGTTTTTCTCTAGCCCTCAGTTGGGTGCCACAAAGACACCACCACCCCATCACTAATTTGGGAAGAAATGAGTTTTCTGGGTGGCAGCCCGTTGCCCTTACAGAAGGACAGGCCAACAGGCACACGAGCACAAAACACTCGCCCTCTCTACTACCTGTTAATGAGTAAAAGCTATTTTCTTCCTCCGTGGCCTTTCCCTCCTGGCAGCTTTGGCTCAGCCGCCTCCTGACGCGCGCCCTGGGTTAGGAGCCAGCTCTGTCGGCACCATCGCTGATTTGCTGCTTGTCTTATTTAAATTATTTATTGCAAGGGAATTGCCAGGCACCTGAGCTGGAAACGCTGGAAATAAACAAAAAACCCAAATGGAGGCAAACTCACTTGGCCCCACTGGCTCAGCGACAAACCCAGGGCAGGGGTGGGAGCGCACAAACCTGGCCAGAGCTCCAGCCCCAGCGCAGGGTTTTGGGGGGTGACCCCCGGCAGGGCATGTCCCTGCCCACCGCCACCTCCCGGTGGGGCTTTCGGCAGCAGTGGCCCCCCATCACCCCAGCAAGGGCCACCTCCTTGTCTCATCCTCCTCTGATCAGCTCTTTGCTCGCCGGGGCGGTGCAGAGCCAGCCCCGAGCGGGCAGCTCCGGCTTTTCCCGGCTGCGCTGGGGCTCTCACCTCCCATCTCGCCCCAAGGTGCAGGGTGCAAGGGAAAACAGCCAGGGCAGCTTTTTTTCCTCCCACAAACCAACCAAAGAGCAGATGGAGGGGAAAATCCCTCCTCTCAATTCCTGCTAGACTAACATTTTACCTGCAAAATTGAGGTAGGAGGCTTTTAAATGACTTTGTAGGTGGATCTGGTTCTAGAAACATTTCTGTTTTACAACAAGCCTTTGCTGTTTGAAGAGGCGGGTGTAACAGCAAACAAGGAAATGGTTAACTGCAGCCTTGGGTTTGCACTTCGTTTCCCCAGGCTGCTGAAATGTAGGGATTCAGGGGTCACAGTCACAAATCTACCATTAAAGCAAATGCCGTTTCATCTGTTTTGAGGGTGGGTTTTCTTTAAAGCTTTCATCCTGGCAGAGATATTTGAGGAGCTAAAAATAGGCAGCAAAGTCACGTGAAAACCTCCGGATGTGAGAAATCACATAAAAGATATGAGCGTGAGTCCCTGTTTCCTTGGAAATAATAGTAGTAGTAATTCTTGAATGTGAGGTTGTAATGGCGAGATCTGAAACCGGCCCGTTGTTCTCCAAAACCCTCGGTGAGCAGCCAGGGCAGGGTGAAACCCGGGTGCCAAGAGAATAAACTGCCCTGGCGAACAGCACTGCGCAAGAAAAGCCCTCCCTTGCGGAGCTCCAGAGAATGAGCCGGTTTCCCCGTGGGCAGGATCAGGCCCAGAGCCACTGCTCGGAGGGGATGGGAGGGCTCAGAGGGGATGACACTGGCTGGTGAAATTTTGGTTGGAGGTTTCAGTTTGGAATGAGCCCAAAGGAAACCCCTCAGTCACCGCACCCCGAAACTTTGGGGCTGGGGCTGGATTTATATTCAGGTCTGGCACTGGTGCTGGGTGGGAGGGCTGGCTCCAAGGCTGCGGGCTTGGACACCTGCGGGGAGATTTCCGATCAGGAGCCAAGCACGACCCCGTCCCTGGTGGGAGTCAGTGAGCTCAACGACAGCAGTGAAG
Organism: Butorides virescens; assembly: GCA_017310255.1. Classification (NCBI taxonomy): domain Eukaryota; kingdom Metazoa; phylum Chordata; class Aves; order Pelecaniformes; family Ardeidae; genus Butorides; species Butorides virescens. Next base: position 9,551 of record JADKXX010008519.1, on the reverse strand, counting down.
GGCTCTCACCCATCCACACGGAAATTTGCTTATATTTAAATTGTAACATCCCCAGCCTGAGCACTCGAAGGCGCTGAACACGCTGAGCTCCAACCGATCCCCAGGGCCCTGGTGATGCTGAGCATCACTACGAGCAACACGGCGACCTGAGGGATGAGACAGGGGGCTTCCCGCAGCCACTGCGGGGTGCGGGCACCGATCCCCCCTCCGGCCGCCGGAGCTGGCACGCAGGGTACAGCGGTGGCACCGCAGCAAACTATGGCCCTGGGTCCTGCACCCATCCCTGCGCCACGCTCCGTTTCCCATTCCTGCACTGCCAGCTTGAGCTGCACGCCACCTCCTATAAATCCTTTCTAAACGAGCACCAGCACTTAATTTATTTCAAAAAGACTTACTGCTTTGTCTGCATAGATTCTGCACGGGAAGCACAGGTGAAGACCAGTATTCAGATCCTGAAGCCAAACACTCACCGGTTAGTAAATGCCAGAATTAAGGTTTCAGAACCTATCCTGCCAAGTCAAAGCTTTGCGCTGAAAGAGAGTGGTGCTCAGCCTTTCCACCAAAACAGTTCCCCACGCCGAGTATGTTATTGCACATCCCCGTTAGTCACCTAGAGACGTAAGAGCAGATATGGCTAAAATCCTTTCACTGCTGCCATTGTGAAAGAGTCAAACTGCCAAATTTTTCAAATTTTTGAGCTGGAAATTCTGCTCCCCAGGGCTAGAGAAATGTCACTCTTCTCCCCACTCCTTGTCTCTTTTCCTATTGCTGCCGTTGCAACCATCATGGCATTTTCCCATCCCTTTTACCAGAAAACAAGGATGAAGGCAAGAGGAGCAGAGGAGGGACCAGCCGTGCGCAGCGCTATGGGGTGCATGTGAGGCCCCGTACCCACACGACTGTGGACCCATCATTTCCAAGTTTCAGCTGGGAGGCACGAGGCCGGACACCCACCCTCTCCTACACCCCGGGTTATCCCTTTGGACCGGGCAGGCGGTACCCAGCGCTCAGCAGGGCTGGCAGCCGGGATGCTGCAGAGCCCTCTTACCAGAATTTTCTACTCAGGCTCATCATAAAGACCTCAAAATCCGCCACAAGCATGGATTTTGCTGAAATAACCCTCGCATGTGCTGCTCCAGCAGTCCACCGCGGCCTGTCCATCGCTCCGTTTGCCAGATGCCTCCACGAGGTTTTGTTCTGGATGACCAGAAACCGAATTAGGCTGCATCCAACGAGACGGCACAACGTTGCTAGGCAATTACGTCTGGCTGAAAGGAGCTGACAGTCATAGCGAGTTACTGATCTGTGCAGGATGCGGCGATAAGGTTATCTAATTCTCCATATGTGACTTGTACACATTTGGGCTAAATATGACTGCTGCCTCTCAGGTCAAGAGGACTTCGGCTCCACTTTGAAACCGATGGAGCTCGGGAGCAGGGTGGGATGGGGATGCTGGCAGGGCCACCGAGCAGCGCCCGCTAGGAGAAACAAATTATGGGACAACAGAGGCTCCAAAATCAGATCCCACCTCTAAGTTAAAAAAAAAAAAAATTGAACCTCAACCCTTGATGTAAGGTAAATTGCTTTTCTGGCAGGGAAAATGGCTTTTCCTCCCCCCAAAGCGGTGTTACTTGAACAAAATCTTTGTCCTGCCTGAGAGCAGATGCTGCCCACGGCCTCCTCACCGGGCTGCACTGGTGCTGCATCTCACGGCGGCGTGGCAGGACGGTCACCGTGCCTGTGCCCCACGCTGCCGGCAGGCCCTGGGAGATGCTACAGGTTAATTAGCGCTTACTCGTTAGGGCTGGTGCCAGAGGTCTTTGTGGGGAACAGCAGGGAAATGAAAGCAGCTGCAGGAGCAGGCAGGGCTGGAAGGGGACTGAGCCGGGGGGATTGCAGCTGGGATTTGGGGAGCACTCCTTTGAATCCTACCGTTTGCTAATAAAATGATAACTATCCCAAGAACTGAACTTTGAGGCTTTGACGAACATGCTTGCTTTAGATCAGGCTGGCCGGGGACTACACAAAGTTTCACCCTCAAATCCAGCTGGGACCAGACACGGACACCAAGCAGAAGTAGGAGGGCTGTTGAGGCAGAGAAGTGGGTAAAGGACACTAAAATGAACTCCTTGGCAAGCTGCGATGCGCCGCAGCCTTGTGCTCACCTGCAGGCGTGCAAGCTGTCCTGGTTTCAGCGGCGTTTTCGATCTGCTCGGGGACTGCGGAGACTTTGATTCAACCGGTTCCTCCTGCGAGCGGCCGGCGGTGGCCGTGGCACTGCAGCGAGCAGCCCCAGCTCTGAAACCACGCACCCGTAGTTGTGGCAAAGGCAAATCACGTCCTGATTCATCACGTCCCAATTCATCACATCCCAATTCATCCCATCCCACTGTACCGGGCACATCCAGCTTCCCCAGAGCCCCCAGCTGAGAGGGCAGGAGGATGTATGTATATATTTTTAAACAACATACCTCTTTTCATCTGAACTTTTTGGGTGGTGAGAGTTTGACACCGATGCCTAGGAGGAAGGGGATGCAAAGCGCTCCCTTAACACCCTCTGAAATGCTAAAATGCGTTCCTTTGCCAAGATACAGTAAGAGCAAGCTCTCAGGCATCCCACCAGCAGAGCAAGCGTGCCCACGCAGCTCTCACGCGTTCGGGGGAGCTGTGCAGCACCTCGCTTTCTGCTCCAAACCTCAGGCTGAACGACAGAGGCCTCCAACTGCTGAGGAAGCAGGAATGTGCTGCTCGCCGCCTTGCAGGATCTTGGCTTATAATAGCAATTGGCGCAGAGTCATCCTTATCAGCTAGCACATTAATCTTAATTAACAGATCGACAGCAACAGTTCCTCCCTGAAGCTCCCCTGAGCATTCGCAGCCTGCGCTGCGCCACCGCTCCGGCATCAGCGCCGTTCCCGGCGCGGGGAAGGAGGCCAAATCCTGCACAAAACTGGAGCGGCTCCGCTGGCTCCAGCTCTCCAACTGCTCTCCCGGGAGGCCCCGCTGTACCCAGCCGAGAGCCCCAAAGCATGTCCCCCCCCCATAGCTGGGACCAGGACCAGGAGCATCCTTCCCATCCCAGTGCCCGGGTCCTGGTTTTGGCTGTGATGTAGCACCCACCATCCCCAAGCTGCCCCACCTCCTTCGCCCGGGGAGGAAGAGTTTCCCTCCTGCACATTTGCATGTTTCTAGAAAGGAGGATTTTTTTTTTTTTTTTGGGGGGGGGGGGGAGCAAAACCAAACCAGATGATCTATGAAAATGTGGCAAGATCGCTCTGAATCAACCCCGAAGAGCAGGGCCCCTCTCGCCTCCGCTCCCTGCTGCTGTCAGGGCTGGAAATTCGGTGCTGACTGTCCCAGGATGGATTCACAGCCCTGTGCCCAGCGCTGACCAGTGCACGAACAGCGCTAACGGCTGAGAGCTCCAGCCAGCCGGGACCCAGGCTTGCACGGGACCATGGACCCCACGTCCCTGCCACCAGCCAGGGGGCACGTGTGGACCCCTGGACAGGGGCCACAGGGCAAGTACAACTCTAAGCAAGCCTAAGTCCAAAGGAGCAAAGGCTGTACTGGGTGCATAGGAGTAAAGAGAAGCAATGAAAGGGCTGAGGCTCCATCACAGGTGGGAAAAAAAAAAAAGTAACAGCCCTGGCTGTTGTGGTGTGAATTTAGGGCACAGACATTCCTGCCAGGTAATTAAAGGGCACAGGGACAGCATCCAGCATCTACCGTGCCTCGTGTGAGGGCTGCCCAGGTCGGATGCAAAGCCAAGACAGCTCAGACTTGGCAGAGCTCAGAGGAGAATGTCATTTTTCCTAGGAAATAAAAAAACCAAAAAAAACCCCCCAATTCCCTTGTCCAGGGCTCTGCCGGGACTGGGGCCACACACACCACAGCTGAAGGCAGTGGTATAGCAGCACATTTCCCACAGGTGGGGGAAAAATTACCCCCATTTTGCAAAGGCTGGGCCCCAGCTGCCTGGGGTCGGGCAGCGGCGGACGCTGGCACACACGACCACAACAGCCACCTTGGAGGACCAAAATCATGAGCTGCCTGAATAAACACTGTTCATCCACTACTGAAAGGATTGGAGTGGCCCCCCCGCACCCCTCACCCCGCTCCCTTTGGATGTCACCGCACCAAACCCTTGCCTGCAGCAGCAGCCGGGATTAGGGAGATGTTGCTGCTCGAGGGGACCCGGGGGGGCTCGTTTTGCCTCCTTGCTTCTTGGCACGGGGCTGGAGCCAAACCAGAGGGTTAGGCAGGGCCCTGGGGACAGGCAGAGCAGGCAGTTTCGTCGGAGGGTAACGCGGACCTTGCCACATTGCTTTCAACTCCTCGTTATTCCCCCTCGCCTCTCGGCAGCCCGAGGCAGGGCTGAGAGCGCAGAGCCAGCAGCACGCTGGAAGAGTCGCTTTATGGCACGGTACTGCGGCTCGGCACTCAAAAGGCAGCCAGGGGGTACAACCCAGGGGTGGAGGCTCCTGGTCTGCAACGGGGTCCCTGCGAGTTAGGAGAGGGTGAGCCGGGGGGGGGTTAAATTGGAGTCTTAGACCTGAGATTAGGTTCCAGCAACTTAACAAGTTGGTTCAGAGGAGCAGAGGCCCCTCCGCCTGGTGCAAACCAGTGGTGATGGGCAGAGATGTGGTCCTGCATCCCGGGACCAGGCTGGGAGCACAGCCCTGACTCCCTTCTGCACCCAAATCCTTGATCAAGGCTTTTTAGTTCGCCTTGCACCGATTGTTTTACTAAATAAACACGCATTAACCCTTCAAGACAATTTTGCAACCCAACAAAAATTTCATTTTCTTAAAGCCATAATGTAACAGCACAGCTTAAGGTCCAAATATTTTAAAAATACGAACCTCAAGTTCGACTTCTCCATTTGCACAGATGCTACCAGAAAACCAGCCTGGCGTTCAGAAGTTCCCTTCAGGGGATGCTCAGTATTTGCAGAAGTTAGACCACCACAGGGCAAAGAGGTTAACTCCAGGCAGCGACTTCTGAAAGCACTGACCTAAGTGTTTTTCCAACATAGGGGGGGAAAAAAACCCATCTCAGCTGAAATACCAAGGCTTTAAAAATTAGTTGCTGTTCATGTGCAGTAGCTCTTGCTATTAAAAACACCATAAAAGTTTTACTGTGCTGACTTAGGGTGCATGTAAAGAACCTAGCTTGTCTTGACAGACCATAAAGGAACTTTTATGACCTATTGGGTCAATGATTTGCAAAGAAGGATTTACGCCGCCGTCCAGGGCCGAGGTGCCCTGCTGCAGGAGGAACACATCAACACGGCGTGCAGGCCTGTGAGGTGGACCTGCTACGGTTTGGCTGGGTAAACAATGTGTATATCCAGCATGAGTATGAGTATCAGCATCCCTCCTTGTTATATAGGTTGTGTTAACTCAGAAGGACACGGGATTATCTGCTGAGCGGATTTAACTGATCAACCATTATTATTTTGGGGTCACAGGTGGAGCTTTAGAAGAAAAAAAAAAAAAAGTACCTGTGCATCAATTCAGTTCTCTCCCGGGGCTAAAATGTTGGAAACCCAGGCTGAATCCCCAGTGTTGCAATTGCTTTATCTTCTATTGCAAGATGTCAGGAAAACATCAGCTTCACTGATCCAAGGTTCAGTCCCAACACACTCCTGCAGTAACTCAGGGAAGAGGAGGACCTGACTCAGTGCAATAGTATCAGCTTGGGATGACACTGCCAGATGTGTTCAGGACAGATGAAATGGTGCAAAGTAAAGCCCCACCACGTCGGTGACCTTGTATCAGCATCAGGGCTCATTTACCTTTTATTTAAAGCACCATCATCCACGGGCACGCGTGAGGGCAGAGCATTGCAGCTGCAAGCAAAGGGCTGGTGAAACCCAAATATGCGGTGCACCTCCAGCCTTAGGGACTGGTGAGAGGGGCCCAGGCCCACCCTTAAGTGACCAAAGCAGCCCTAGAAAAGGGACTAAACCCACCCACCCCCCTCCTGGGGTGGCAGGGCCAGCCGCACAGCCACTGCTGTCCCCGGCCGGCACAGCCCGTGTCACCCCAGTCCCCTCCGCAGCTTTCGGCTGGCCCCCAGCCCAGGCTCGGCTGCCCAAATTTATTGTGGGTGTTGGAGCCATCCTCAGGGCTGGGCAGCAAGTGGGACAGTAACCCAGAGCATCCAACCCTGTGCTGGGTGAGGATGGAGCGGGACGATGCCCGGCAGATGCAGAGCCCTGGGGAGCTGCGCTCCAGAGCCCGGCCCCTGCGGGAGGGGGATGGCAGCCTGGAAAGATCAAACGCTTCAAATGTTTCTCTCCTGAGAGCTGGCGTGGGCTGAAAGGAACACTACTAAAGTCTTTTAAGTGCTGGAGGGCTCTCACAGCCCTCGCTGCAGGCAGCGCTGGTCCCCGGGGATAGCAGCCAGCAGGTCTCCAAGTGATGAGGAGCTCCTTCGGCCTCGGCTCATCCGGGCATCCATGCTGCCATGGGGATGCTTGCGCGGGTCGAACCTGCAAAGTTGGCCAGGACCCTTTAAGCCTCCCCCAGGGAGCAGCACCCACCTTCCTCCTCCAGCTCCCGGCCCCATCCGTACGGTCAGCATCGCGGCTATCGAGGTGGCTGCAGGCTGCAGATTTCCTTCCCCAAAGCCCTTTTCCTTCAGCCTTCGACATCCAGATGGATTGAACCAGATTCGCTGCACACGTGGCAACCAAATGAAATGGTTTCTTTGGCAACAATAATGGAAGCTCGGAAAAAATTTTGCTTTCTGTCTCATGCGACTTCAGCAGCCCAGGTAACGCAGACCGGGAAGCAGAGAAACTGCAAGCATCTGACTTGAATTACTGCCTCTGATAGGAATCAGACATGCACTCCAGCATGTCTGCTGCACGTTTATTTATTTATTTGGGGGCTGATTGATTTAAAGACTCCCTATTGCCCGAGCAGCAGTATGGCACAATAATTCACTTGATCTCTGATTTATATTTCATGTTCAAGTGAAGCGGGATGCCTTCTGCCCAGCACAAGACTAAGCTGTATATGCCAATGCCGTGCTTGGCAGCTCCAGAGAACCTGAGCATGGACAGGCGTAAAAGCCGTGGCTGCAGGAGGGAGTAAGCACACGATAAAAGCCCTGTTGAGCACCCAAGCCTGCATGGCCAGATGCAGAAACCAAGACTGGGACTCACAGATCCCAGCCCCTGTTTGCCCCTTCACACGATGCTCAGCCCCAGGCTGCATTTTCCAGCCGGGGTCCATCCCATCTCTGCCCAAACCGCCCCCCTCCAGCAGCAATCCGTGGGTCAGTGATGTTCAGCACTGAGCTCCCCAGCCTTTTCGGGGCGTTAGGCTGGAAGGCTTCCAGCCTTTTGCAGCTCAGCAGGAGAGAGCACGAGGGCTCAGGCATCCCCCACGACACCTACACTTTTGGCCCCGGTGGGCCGTAGATTTCCTATTTGACCTTACGCCAACTACCCCAGCAGCTCCGGCTGCGGCGGGTGAGGTAATTGCACCTAATTAAGTCCCTCTGCACTTCTGTCTCCCAGATGGGGGAAGGATCAAAGCGCTCCCCACCGTACTGAAAGGCGAGCGGGGCCCCAGGAAGGGTGAGACAAGAGGGCTCTCCTGGGATGGAGGGGGCGGTCAGAGACCCCCACTTTCCCCCTGCCAGCATCACCCATCCCCTGCAGCCCCTCAGAGATGCCCCCAGGTACCTGTGGCTGCAAGCAGAGAGGCAGGAGCCTGGGAACCCCATGGGAGAAAGGGCCAGCAGTGACACCCCCCCACTCCCCCCTCAGGGTGCCAGGGACTGCAGGCACCTCCAGGTGCTTTGCTACCACACCAGTGGTGTCAAAAATAGGTATAAGCTATTTCAAATGTTTCTCCTTCCTTTTTACAGAAATTGTTACATGGAGCAGAGTTAAGATCTGCCTTTCTCTGCTCTGCTCCCCACGCTTGGAAATACCCTCTAGAATTTAAGGAGGATAAAAATAGTGGCATTCAACGGGAATAGGAGCGAGCTCTTCAGAAGGTACCGTAATCCCGCAGAGCCGGAGCCCAAGCCCTTAGCCGCCGTGAATAGCGCTGCCAGTTGATCTCCTTCAAAGTATTCCTGAATGAGGTCTTAGCCTCATAATTTAAGGGGATGAAGTCCTTCCTAAGGTTGTGAAGATTTGGGCTTTCCAGGTCTATTATTTTATATTACCTTCTCCTGGGCAGCCTAATTAGACAAGGGGGCAAGGGCTGTTCCCTCCTTCCCCCATTATCCAGGGCTCTTTCTCCCCCCATAAGAGATTTTATTTGTGCTGCATGAAAGATTTATCAACTGCCTTTATAGCCCTCCCTGCACTAAATCACACTCCTAATGGATAGCCTGAGGTAAGAGCACCACTGTTTATTTTATTATTTTTTTTTTTAATCCATTGAATAGCACTGTTACATGCACACAGAGCTGGCAGGCTGAGCTCTGCCTCCCCCTCCTCCCCAGACAGCACCGTTTTAAGACTCCCCGGTGCTATTACTTGCACTGGCCAAAATCACAAGACGCAGCTTGTGAAAGCCTCGGCAGGAGCATCTCAAGGTCCAAACACTCATGACAACCCGGGGATGGCTGGAGAGGAGAGGCAGCCCCCCCCTGCTCACCCTCCGCTTCGGGGGGAATTCACAGCGGCCTCACCAGCTCTGGGCTCCCAAGTCTCTGTCCCTGCAGGAACAGATGACACCTCCGCCTTTGCCAGCAACTTGGAAATCATCCAAATGCAGAGGTTAAGTTAAAAAATCCCCATCATTTACCCTAATCCAGATGTTGAGAGTATTGTTAGTTCTGGATAAAGGTGAGGAGAAAAAAACCCAACCCTCACTTAAGTCCAGTGATATTTGAAATCCGCTCCACCATCCCAGCTTTCAGGGACGCCAATGCCCTTTTGGCAAACCCAAGTTGCAGGAGAACCCATTAGGCACTGGAAGAGTCATTAATCCACTGCAAATAAGCTGTTAATCTGCTGTTGGGAAAACATCTCCCGTTGTCCAGCAGGGCAAGGCACAGACCCCCTTCTCGGAGGGAGATCGAACTCCTAACCGCGTGTAAAATACGACAGTCAACACATCAGCAAGAATAACTCGTGGCTGATCACAGACTGCTCCTCGAGACCAGGGCTGATGGTGGTCTAGCTTCTCTTGGCTTCCACCAGCAGGCAGGCGTCTTTCCACCAGCCCCCTCGGGGCTGCGTGTCCTGCTCCTTCCAGCTCCTGCTCCTCAGCCAGTGTATGGATTTGGGATGGAAAGGGACCGCTCACCTGCAGTCCTTCTTCAGATAAAAACCTTTTCTCCACTGGTTACAGCTGTCTGACAGGCAGAGCATGGTGAGCCCACCACACCCAGCGCAGGGGAATCATCAGCTCTCCAAGAGCACGTGTTGGCTCGTCACCGCTCTTGCATCCATCTGTGCACGCTGCCCAGCTGCTCCCGATCCCCCTGCTTTTCACAGGAGACACCAGGGACGGGAGACATCATCAGGGACGGGAGACATCATCAGGGACGGGAGACATCATCAGGGACGGGAG
>JADKXX010008518.1:0-91518 GCA_017310255.1 Butorides virescens | reverse complement strand
GGACGGGAGACATCATCAGGGACGGGAGACATCATCAGGGACGGGAGCCCGCTCATCCCCCAGCCGCCCCACGGGCAGGGGAATTGCAAAGTCACCTCCTGGTTTTTCTAACTCATCGCCTTTAACTCAGCTTTTTGATTGATGAAGCCTTTTGGCATATAAATCTGTGGGATTTATAACTTTTCACAGAAGGAAAACGATAATTAGCATCTCAAATAGGACTTGCAAGAGGATAGGGCTTGCAAAAGCATAGCTGGTCCTGCCCGCTATGACAGAGCGATGCAGAAAACAAGTGTAAAGGTTGGCAAACCTGTTGGCACGAGCTGGCCAGTGGGGCCACCTCCCCAAACCCGCTCCGTGATTCCTGGAGCAACAGGGCAGCACGGAGCCACCGAATTCAGGCTCCTCTCGGACGCAGACCCTCCAGGGAGCCGGGGAAGGTGGAGGCAGCCAGGACTCAGAGCCACCAGCCTGCACGCAATTCCCAAAACCCGGCCCACCCGCAAGCCTCGCTGTACACCCGCCTCTCCCATGCCTCCTCCCCCCCCCCAAGCTTTCTCCCCCCCCGCCGCGTGTCATCACATTGGGGAGCGTTTGCAATCAGGGAAGCTTCCCATCACTCATTTTTCCCCGTGCCATTGTACCGCGGTGACTCCCAATTAGCTGGCTGTCAGAGGCTGTCACACACCCATCACGCCCCGCGCCGCGGCAACGATTCAACCCCGCAGGAATCACCATATTCCTTTTCCAGGGAGCGTTTCCACAACTCTAGTCCGCATTTTCCTTCCTGAACTTCACACCAACAAAACTTAGGTTGAATAAGGAGAACAAAAGGAACAGCTAAATACGTTGCCATCCCCTCCATCTCCTGGTAGCGAGTACAAGCCCCGGGCTCGCAGGGATGCTGCCAGGCTTTTTGCTGGCTCTCTGCCATCAGGTTTGTTAATGCCTGGATGCAGCCCTAACCCTTGGCCAAAGCCTCAGCCCTCTCACAAAGGCCACACAGAGAGATTTGGAGATTGCAGAGGATTCTCCTTGCTGGAAACATTCAAGGCCAGGTTGGATGGGGCTCTGGGCAACCTGATCTAGTTAGTAGTGTCCCTGCTGACTGCAGGGGGGTTGGACTCGATGACCTCTAGTGGTCCCTTCCAACCCAAAACATTCTATGATTCTATGAAGGTGTGCGTGTGAGAAATGCTGGGAGATGGGGGTCGCTTGCTCCTGGGCAGACACGGGCCCTGGGCTTCCCCCGGCTGCAGGGCAGCTCTTCCATCCAGGCTCGGCGAGCCTCTCCCAGCAGCTCGAGGCTGACGGATATCTCTTCAAATCTGGATGTATAAATAAATTGACCCTCCCAGAGAGCAGCACCAGCCTCCAGCCCTAACCAGGTTCCTCCTGCCGCTCCATTATTTTGTCTTTCTTGGATCAGAAAGAAATTAGTTTAATGGAAAGCTATGTTTTCCTTGCCCTTTCTTCATCTTGTTTTCCTAAACCCCATTGGGAAGTAAAGCATACGAACAGAGAGGGGCAGCCTACTTGCTGCTGAAGTCAATCTGCAGAGTAAGACAGTAATAACCCCCCAAAGGGGGCGGGAGGCATTGCTGGCCCTACCGGGGCCTTGGCTGATGCTGGCGCTTCCCTGAGTCAACAAGAGATTGAGCCCCTATTAGGGACAACTTTTGACAAGTCATGCTTTTAAACTTCACCACATCTTTAGCCTGTCACATAGAATATCTCTACAACCTATGTAAAATGCAGCATATATATATTTAAGATTACGTATTATATGTATTAGATTGGTACTGCTTTCTGGGTGAAGGCGGAATTAAAATCTCAGTGGCTCTCCTGCTTCCCTGCACTACTCTGAGCTTTAATCCCTCCTAAAATGCACATACAGACATGGAACACTCCTCCTGCCAGCTCCACGCCAAACCTCCCAGGCAACGTGAATCACACAGCCCCAACTGCACAGCTTGAGGAGGAACAAAAATCAGCTTTATTCGTTCCCATTCTTCTTACCTGGGCAAGCACGTGCTGTTTCTGTAGCATGCCAGCTTCCTCCTGCTCACAGGGATATTTTGTACCCCAATTCAGCTCCCAAACTTGGTTTTTTCCAACACTTGAGAAGCAACTTAGAGCAGCCTAAACACTTCAGACCTCCTCCCTCCAACTCCGGCCAGCTCCAGTAGCTGTGGCCAATTAATACTTCCTAAAAGCTTTTGATGTGCTGTTATCAAGTGTGTTTTACACTGGGAATTTCACGGTATTCGAGTGAACGCTATCAGCGTTACGGGCTTTGAATGCTTCTGCCTCACCTGCTGGCAGGAGGAAGGGAGGATTGCCAAAGCAGAGCAATGGGGATGCTCCCACCGTAGCTTCCTAGGAGTGACCGTGCAGCTCTCAGTCCTTCTCAGAATGGTTTTGGAGAAGAGGCGATGTGCCTGCTGGAGCGGCCTCTCAAGTACATCAGAACAGTTTTGACAAATCCTAACGCTGAGAAAAAGAAGCTGGAAAAAAATCACAAACATTAGAAAGTCATGAAATCTTCAGGATCCTGGAAATAATAAATAGTCATGGTGGAGAGCGATTTCTCTCCCCCCCCCCCCCCTTTTTTTTTTTCTTTTGGTATGGAGACCTAGAGGCGAACAAAGGAGTATTTGTTTCTCGATTCCTCGTGTAGGAAGCGTAACTGGCTCGTGCCTTCCGTGCTTCCTGCGCAGCCAGGGCTGCCAGGTCATTTACTGCTCTGCGAAGAGCGATCCCCGCTTGAGGAGCAACAGGGGACTTCAGGCAAGCACTGAGAGATTTGCAGCGCAACGAGACCTGGCTGCAGGAAGACGCTATTTTCTAGCTTCACTATTAATATTAGCTGAAGACCAGAGTAAGGCAGAGAGTGCTCTTCACCGTTGCAAGCTTCCACGCTAGGCCATAGGAGTTTTGCAAGTGAGATAAGGAATTTCTGAAACAGCCTTTCAATGTTATTGCTGATTTCTGCACGCAGCCTCTGCTTTGCAGACATACCCAAACCAGCAATGAGAAAACACTGTAGAAGGTTCTGATCTCTTCCCATTAGACGGGTTCAGCTGGAATCAGGATTAGCCTCAACCCTGTCTAGGAAAGGGCTCTGTACAAACACCAAGCAATCAGCCATTGCTGTGGAAAACAGCAAAGCAGCCTCACTGCACCTATCGACAGCAAGCACAAAAAGACGAGCAAGACTTAGGCACGTAAATATTCCAGAAAGAAACAACCGAGAGAAAGGTAGGTAGAAAGACCTGATGCCTCCCTGTTCTTATTACAGCTGGAGAAGCCACAAAGGAATCCAGGCGTTGCAAATTGCAGCCTTTCTCCCTCTTTTCCAGATCCTGCTGGTTTGCCACGAGTGATCGGGACACACTGGCTCTCCTGTGGCTCCCAGTCCCCCCTTGGAAAGGCTTTGAACCCCGCTCGGGCTTCGGGCTCTTAGAGTCCACACAGCACCCACCCCACGAAACCCAGGCAGCTCCGGGAGGGGATTTAAGAAAACAGCAAATAGCAAATGCATTCAACGCAACCTCTACCACACTTGTGTATTTAAATTCTTTTTTGGGGGGTGAAGGGAAAGAAGGACAGGGAAAAAGCAGAAAAAAGGTCTGCAAAAGAAGGATTCATGTGGGGAAACCTATGTATTAGGGGGTTTTTAGGGGTTTTGGTGGGGGTTTGTTTGGGGTTTTTTGTTTGTTTGGTTGGTTTATTTAGCTTTCCAGTTTGTGAATCACATGTGAAGTTTCACAGCCCTGCTCTCTTTAAAACATTGTAGACTCGGGTTTATCTTTGAACAACCAAATAACTGGGGCTGCCACAGTGCATCCAACCTGCTGCAAGGCAAACGCTTGCCTGAAGCCAAACATTTGCACCCTGGAGGAACCCACGACTCAAAACCCCAAGCACAGCAGCGCAGCAGGAACTGGCACCCAGTTTTTCCAGCCTTTTTTTTTGGGGGGGTTGGCTTTTTTTTTTCCCCTCATACAAAGAAGGAAAGACAGGCAGTAGCTCTGCAATCACAAATACAGTTTCTTGATGTAGCTGCCTGTAGGGAAGGAGTTTCCCCACCGTCAGGATCCAAACACAGGGCGCTTTGCTGGCTCAGCACGGCACTCAGCAGCGGCGTTCCCATGGGATACAGCTGGACCAGCACGGCCGTTTGTCACCATCCATCGTGCCTTTTGCAGACAACTTTTTGCTTTAGCTCCTGGAAACTCCTACTGTGACTTAAATACAACAAAACGCTGCCGGGCATACGCAGCTCAGCACGGCGAGGGCTGCGGGGCTGGTGGGTAAGGCACACGCACGGTCCTGCCGCGGGTTCCCGAAGCTCCTTCCAGGCTGCAGGGTGTTAGCATCGTCTCATCTTAATTGCCCCGAAACTGCTGCGTGAGGGAGGTATGTTCAGATTTAAATAGTGTAAAAAATTAGCTGACACATGAGCCTTACAGAGGGGGTTTTTTCTCCTCTCTCCCAGTTACGCGAGTGGATGCTGATTTTTGTAACACCTTCAAGTCTTAAATCAATTGACAGTTTAGCCCAGAAAGTTTACAAAACCCTAAGGAGCCGTGAACTGGGGCTCCCCATCCCCATCCCCCCAGCTTCCTATTCCCTATAGGTACCAAACACAAGCCTTTCAACACAACACCCCAGTCCCGTACATACCTCGAAGCTCCCTCGGGTGCCCTTATCCCTGCGGCCTTCAGCCTCTTTCCCCCATGGCGGGGCCGACTCCGCAGCTCCAGCATCGAACGTGGCTCTCACCTGGTTCCAAGGCAAGGGATTTCCAGGAGACCAGTCAGCCAAAATCCCAGTGAAGCGGGGAGTGGGCAGGCTCGGTGGGTACCAGCGCTGCTGTGGAAATTGTTTGCTGGCTCCCTTCGAGCCTCCAACAAGGGATGCAGAGGGTGGATGATGATGAAGATGAAGCTCATCTCCTCCACTCCTGCAGCTCTTGCTGCTTTGCCTGGGCGGTGGCTCCGGCACCTTGGGCTGGTCACAGCTCGAGGACAGGGACCGTGCACTCTTCGAGGCGAGGACTGCTTCTCTACTCACCCATCCAGGACGCCAAGCCAGTGCTTTTTGGGTCTGTAGAACAACCGCTACCTTTCCTGTTTCTTCTTATTCTTGGCACAAAGGATTTTGAATCATTTCCAGCTGAGGTTAAAAGCATTTCAGAGTCTGTTTGCAGTGGTTTTTTTTAAAGCATCCTCTAGTTGTAACACACACTTCCCCCCGCATACACAAAAATATCCAAATGGCTTTTAGTTTAGTAGCTGTCATTTTCCTGAGGAAAAACTCTGGAGTAGGATTTTTTTTTTTCCCCTGCCCCTTTGCATTTTACCTATTGCTTGGTTTTCAAATTTCAACTTTGTATTTCAAGAGTTACATCACACGTCTCCCATCTCGGGTGGGGGGAAAAATGAACTCGAAAGAGCACGGTAATTCACATCACCTTGTTTCCTAGGCAGAGGACCAAAATACTGCTTGCAAAACACCAGTATTTTTACACTACAAAAATACAATTAGGCTCTCAATTAAATTTTGTTAACTTTACTCGTGGGAGTTCGTTAGCACAAGACAGCTGAAGGAACTCCCAAGGGCTCTCGCTAAAACCCTCTGCACTAAGCCTCGCCATTTTGGCAGCTACGAAAAGAGGAAAAAATTATTTCTTCCAAGTACCAGAACCCAAATTCTGCAGACACATCCACCATAATCTTTCTGTACGTCGTCAGTCCCAGGGAACAAACTGCATTTCCTCACTTCACTGCATTTTTTCGATGCACGTACCCATGTGTTTGCAGAAGTGGGGTGCTCAAGCGGCGGCTCACGGACAGGACGTACAGACTGACAAACTGCTTTGACAACAGGACTCTCCGCTTTTTCTGAATACTGGCATCTCCCAAAAAAGAGAGCTTTCAGATTTAATTAAATTTTACTATTTTATTTGTGAAAAAACTACAAGCAGAATTCATAAATAGACATTTCTATTTAAAGCAGGAAAATGATAAAGTGGCTTCTAATAACAGTCGTGCACATGCCAGTAACAGGAATATATTAACATCTTTTATTTGCTAGACAAAGAGCAGTGTCCAATATAAATTTCCCGAAAACATTTAAGACCTGTGAATTTCTGACCAGTTCACAAAACCACCATTGACACTTTAGCATGAAGATTAAAACAAACCTAACAGGACTGTCAGCTCTAAAGACTTTACAGAGCGGAAAAACTTTCAAAAGCGTTATACAAGCTGTCTTTCTGGGCAAATGAAAAATATAGCTCGTATAATACATTAACATAAAAATCCACAAGATAAGATTATGTTTTGACATACTTAAACAAGCATTCTATATTTGTCTCCAACAAACAAAGCTAAGGAAATAATGTAACCATCTTTACACAGTAAATTAAGGTTACAAGTCATACACAAGAACAGAACTGCTTGCGCATTAAAAACTGTTCAGCTCCATTGTCATACTCTAAATGTTGGCTCTTAAAACCATTCGGTTACATACAAGCAAAGGTTATTATATAGTCAGCAATTAATAAATTTTCAATAATTTAAGTTTACGGTAGAGCTTAAAAAAGTAGACTGAGAATGATCTTGGTAAGGCAGGTGAAAACATCTCAGTGGAAATAAACTCACGGAAGCTGCTGCCAAATTTTCGATCTGTCCAATTTGAAACAAGCAAAGTGTTCCAATTAAAATAAATAGCCTGGTGGCGTAAAACGCTGTCATTTTTTCCTTTGCAGAACTACGTCAAACTGAGCAAGTCAGGCAAGCTGTGTCGGTGTCTGTGTGTGTGTGTGTCTGTGTAAGAGTTGAAACTTTGCAAACGTAACACTGTGCTTTACTTACCTGCTTTCTGTGCCACTGAACACCACGAATCTGGTCCTTCCCCTACACTAGTGTTTTGGTTGGTTTGGTTCTTAAAACACGCTCCCCACCGACGGCGGGATAACCCACGGACACAGCGCGGAGGGCATCCCACCCGTGGAGGCGTGCCGTGGGGATGCTAACTGCAGAAATTAAGTGTCAAAGCAAACGCTATCCTTCAAATCCACAACGCAACAGCTACAGGTGAGGCCGGGGAGGTTCAACGCTTAGCTAGCAATTTCTACTGAATGCAGAATTACAGGTCACTTGTTCCAAAGAAATTTTCCCACTTATTTATAGCAAGCTACTTTATCGAGGAGGCACGCCCAAAGAGACCGATGTTACCGACTTTTACCAGTAGCCACGAGTAGCTGGTTATGGCGTTAAAGCTTTTTCAACTGATCTACAGGTCCATTTTCACTTGAAAAAGAAGCAATTTCCTGGTACACACAATGCTTTGCTTTTTTTTTTTTTTTTTTTTTTTTTTTTTGCACGAATTCCCAGATTCAACGAAGAAGGCGAGCGCGCGGTTTGACTTGAAGCACCAGAATCAGCCCCGCTGAAGGCAGAGGGACTCGCCGCTCGCTCGCGCCCTTCGCTGGATCGCGGCCGAGATGCACGCAAGCCTAATTGATAATGGATCATTTATAAAGCAGTGCAAAATATACAAGTTCAGGGGCATCTTCAAAAAATCTCTCTTAAAAAATTATTCCAATACATTTCAGTAAAATAAATAAATATGGCTGACCAGTTTACCCTCCCTGAGACCCTTAAAGGAATAGTAAAAACTGGAAAAGGAATGTCTTTGCAATATCCCACTAATGTTAAAATGTGGATTGAGAAATTCATAGTATTTAAAACTATGTATAATAAATTGTCTTGATGCTCGTAGGAAGCATCTGGTTTCCTTTGGTTCTTTAATAAATACTTTAAAAATGCTTAAAAAGGTAAAGACAGCCTATACTGTGAATATACGCAGAATTAAGTCGGGGTGCCCACGTTAACATATTCAGAATAAAACCACCGCTGCAAAGGCACTGCCCACTGCACGTACCTTCGAGCAGGGGCTGTAACGGATCCCTTGCACATCTCTGTCGCCAGCGTGAAAGGAACCTATGGCTGCTACTCAAAAGCACACAGATTCTAAAAGAAATCTTAAATCAGTTGCCTCCACAAAGAGAAATTACTCTTGCTAAGCAAGCGATTCACAATATAACAAGCTGGCACAAAGTTGTCAAAACGTGGCCCTCTTTCATCATGCCCAAAAGTTACGCATTGGATGTCAAATGAAGCTACAGCCTCTGCACCTGAAATTACTGCAAAGCACCCTGGGGCCACTAAATAAAGACGAAAAGCCAAAGAGGTTTGGGGTGGTTGCATTTTTTTTAAAAAAAAAAAGTTTCACCTCTTCAGCCTAGTGTTTTAGCAGGATAATGCATGGAAGGTAAACTGTAAAGCAACGCTAACAGGCCAGGAAAAGAAATTACAGTCTGAATAGCTTTAGAGCAAGAATGAAGGAGATGCTGGTCATGAGCACGAGCCACACGTGTCGCTCGCTTGCCAGCATGAAAGCTTTTCCCTACTTCTGCTCCCGCAGCAGGAGACCCAGAAGCATCCAAACGCTGACGAGCCCAACGTCATCACTGGACGAGATGCTGTTCACAAACCACTCCCGAAATACGGATGGACTTCAAGGAGAAGAGCCACCCCAACAGCACGGAGGGGACAGACGGAAGGGGGCTGATGATGACCAACCCAGGCGGCGCCAGCTGGAACGAGCACCAGCTTGCTCCCTCAACCCACGATCGCTCCCAGCCCTACATCTCCCCGCTGCCTTCCAACCCAAAGCAAACCACTCCAGTTCTAAAGTTACCTCGGTCACTGATGCAGGTGGATGAAATTCATTAAATCTAAGAACACCAAATGTCTGTGGGATTGGCTATGCACGGCAGAGCGATGCTCACGTTACCAAAATATGCGAATCTGTGGCACGCTGACACCAGTCTGGTTACGAACGCCTACGCTCCAGCCAGGCACGAACTTGCACGTCGCCAATCTGAGTTACCCTAGTGGAAACACAAGCTACCTGGAGCAATCTTTTCTCATTTCAGATCCCACGCTATAAAAATCAAAACCGTGTGTCCAGTACATTTTAGCCATTGTTTGGGAAGAAACGGGGAAGGAACAATAGAGAGAACGGGTCCCATCCAGGTTCAAACCTTCAGGAACACTTTTCACCTAAGACCAGTTCCATTTCAGTTTCAGTACTTTCACAGAAGGGGACTGTCCCAGATCTTGAACTGTTCAATTGTTTGTTTTTTTTTTTTTCACTTCACAGTGTTTCAAGCACCAGCGTTTCCATGTATTGGTTTCAAATAACCCTTTATATATATTTATTTATATATATATTTATATATAATTTATATCAAAACTGATAGTACACAGTATAACTGGAAGAAGAACTGAACTTAAAAAGGATATGTTGAAAGAGGATGGAGTTTGTGAATGCAATAAATAAAGCCCCCTTCCCTCCCCACCCGCTCCCTACCCCAAAACAAAAAGTTGTAATGTTCATGGAAAATTGTGCACAGCAGATATTATAAAAAAGTAGATTCAGGAGCACATCCAATTATAAATGATTGTTAGGAAAATCATATAAAACAATGGAATACATAAAAGTGTCAAGAGTAATCGTTAGGGTGAGAAATTCCTTGGTGGCCAGATGCCCACGGCAAGCAGAAATTATCCTGGTTGCATCAGTAAGAGGTCGATGTCCGAGAAAAGTGTGTGTTCAAGCACTGAAGAGGCTCTCCAGGATTTGAACAGCATGGGCAGGTGGAATGTTTGAATTTCATACCCTGATTCATAGTTTCCACAACTCCATGTGCAATTTTCAGAAAGATTCGTCGTTGACTGCCGACATGTCCCCCTTTGGCGTGGAGGAACGGGACGAGCCCTTGTCTGTGCTCTCAGAGCCAGAGCTGCTCTGATTCTGTTGTTCTGATCCTGCACTGGAGGTCACTGTAGAAGACGACGTTGAAGAAGAGCGAGTCTTTTCTTTAAAGTCTGTGATAATTACTGTGACATTTCCCACTGTGACTGCCAGCTGCTGTGCGGTACTTCTGTCCACATTTTTCAGTCTGGGTCTAAAATAAATGAGAAAACATTTATAAAAAGGATAAAAATAAACAAGAAAGGAAAAGTTTATTAGAAA
This sequence comes from Butorides virescens, assembly GCA_017310255.1. Taxonomy (NCBI): domain Eukaryota; kingdom Metazoa; phylum Chordata; class Aves; order Pelecaniformes; family Ardeidae; genus Butorides; species Butorides virescens. Next base: position 81,402 of record JADKXX010008518.1, on the reverse strand, counting down.
AAGCATTTGACAACAAACTTGGCGTGACTTGTCTTCTGCTCGCCTGCACAGATGGCAATAGCTGGGAGGAGAACCTCAGCAGCAGCAAGTGCTGCACAGCAGAGGACAAGGTTTGACCTGCTCCCTGTGACAGCCCGGGCTGCGAGGGCTGCAGCAGCACGCTCAGCCCCAGAGGAAAGACCTGTCTTGCAGAGCTCTGCAAAAGGTGTCTGCTGTAGACTTCTCCCTAACCCAACTCTGCCAGAAAGGAGGACGCTACAGCAGAGCCAAGCGGACAGGAGCCAGACGGACCGAGGGATCTCCTCCCCAAGGGGCAGATGAAAGAGTTCTCTTATCTAAATTCACCATCTCATCATGTGCCCTGATGTTATGAGACAAGGCTGTGACTCTGCAATACAAAACCACATGAAAGCATTTGACCACGGCTCTTTCATTCCCATATTGGAACTCTGCAGCTGCAAACAACACAGGCACGGGGACAACTTGGCTTCTCTTTCAACTGCTTTGAGCTTATACAAATCAGATGCCCAATCAGCCTATGTATAACATCGCTCAAAATGTTCCCTCTGGAACCGAGGCTATTGTAAATAAAATCCAGAATGTACAACGGTATTTCTTGCAGCTAGCACTTTTGGTTAGGGGAAGGGAAAAAAAACAGAAAGAAAAAAATCAAAACCACCAGAAAAGAACACAGTGGTATTTATAGCTCAGGATTATCTCAGTAATTTGCATGCTGTGCTATCATTCAATTAGTAATGTAGCTAATAAGGGTCTAGGCTCTAGGAAGCTGACATTCATGCACATTTCAGGGGCTGGTCCAAAGCTCTGATACAACAAACCTGGGACACTCCTCCAGCTACCAGCAAATTCCAAGTCAGCTGCAGTGACGGCTGCAATTTACAGCTTTTGCTCCTAATTAAGGGTCAGGCTTAAGGAGCGGAATATTCCCAGTAGGGAAATAAAAAAAGGAGAGTCTTTATACATGAGTGAAAAGTAGCTTGCTGAGAACTGCCTTATTCCAAGGGATGGAGGGAAGGTTTAGTTTACTTTGGGATCAAGCTGCAGCTTTTAAACCAATCTGCCTTTCCTCCTTGTCATCTGCAGCACACTAGGCTACCGCAGCCAAAAAAAAAAAAAAAAGAAAAAAAAAAAAAAAAAAAAGAGGAAATTAAGCTGACTTTGTATTTGCCGTGCCTACTCAATGGCTTGCAGTGGTAAGTTAACAAGGGGAAAGTCCTTCAGAAGTAGTTATCCAAGTGGTATTCTAGGACTAGATAGAAGAGAATAAAGTATTAAGGATGGATGTACAGCTTCAAAAATAGAGCAATTGTATTTCTGCAAACTTCCTTACCAAAAATGAAGTTACTGCACCAAAAATAGTATTTTCATCTCTAATCTAGGAGGCTGTTTCCATTTTTAACAAGTTTGACAGGAAATGCATTTCTGATAGAAAATACAATTAAAATACTACTGTGCTGGGATAACCGTCAGTAAAACCTCTCCTCCTTGAAACAGCCCCGTCGCTTGCTGACCGGCCTTTTCAAAGCCGTGGCTGTGCTTAGTGAATCCCCACGGCAGCGAGACACATGCCCACGTATATGCGTCGTACGTACGCACTTGCAGGAATTGACAAATTCAACACGTAACCGCAGGCTAGGTTAAACGATGTCGCCTCGTTTGCGGGTGACAAGAAAGGCCAGCTAGCTCAGCAAGTTTTGGGGTTTCCGTCGGCTTTCAGATAGCATCTCGGCAGATGAAGGCAGCCCCCAAAGCATGGGCAGCAAACACAGCAGCAAGCATTCCCGGAAGCGTAGTATGCGTACGTATTTTCCTCCCTAAGCCCCAAGTTCCTCTAGGAAACCCAGTTCTTCCTGTAATTTGCCTGGGTCATTTGTTTTCTCTTGTACTCAGAAATAGCCAAAAAAAACCCGCTGGCGCAGATAGCGGAACAGACCTTACTGCCTCCACCTTTCTACAGGGTTGAACATGCGCTCCTGCTCTAGCCTGTCAAAAGCCAGCACTGACAGTCATATTTAAGAAAGAAAAAAAAAAAAACCAAAACCCACAGAAAAAAAAAGGAGTTCACATGGCCTAAGCTGCATTAAGTTTTGCCCAGAAAAGCTCCTGCTACCAGCAGCCTTTGAGATAAGCCATGCATCAAGCGCCTGAATGAAACTACCCATGCATCTTGAAACGTCACGACAAAGTAACATGGAAGGACTGGGGAGAAGCAGGGCTGAGGTGCAGGATTTCTCAATAGTCCGGCTCACAAACATATTCTCAGTGTCAGTTTTAGAACTGAGCCTTCCAGCCGTTTCTGTGGGATGTTTTTGGGGTCTCCCCTGATTAAGCACAGATGGAAACATCCAGACAATCTCTTCAGCGCATGCATACAATTTCTGCTTCCTATAGAAGGCAAAGGGGTTGGCCCATTCACGTTATTTTGCAAAATTAAACACCCTGATGCTTCATGTTTATAGCTAAAAAGGTTTATGGCCAAACAAGAACTGCGGTTGAAAACAATCATTCTGAAAGTGCCCAGGAAGGCATGGAATAAAACCAAGATATTTTGTCAGAAACAGGCACAGTATCCAAGAAGTTCAAATGGGATTTCTTAAAAATCCAGAGATCCTCAGAAGACAATTTACAAAAAAACAGTTAGGAAATCCAGGCATGAAAAAAACCTGAATGGATAACTTGTGACTCTCTAAAAATCAGATCCTTTAAAGAAGACTCGACAGCACTCCTAAGGGCAGTGAATTGCAAGAAAAGTTCTGCTAAGCTAAACACTTAAAAAGACAGTTTAAGAACTGAAGGAGATTACGTATCCCTTAAAAATATCCAGCTAGACCTGATACTATTAAGGATTAATTAGGAATGACAAAAGCTTGCCACAAAACATGGACTAAAAGACTCTGCAGTAGACAGAGTGGCTCCTTTAAGGAGTAAAAACAATTATTTGATGTAATCTATCAATTTAATATTATGTCATTAGTCAAGTGCATCAAGTCTCCTGCATCCTAAGTTTCAAAATAAGTACCATTTCAAAAAGAACAGGACAGGAAAAAAAAAAATCATTGCCATAAAGCTGTTTTTCTCTAATCAAATCAGGAATGAACACTTCGATCTTTGGGGGCTGAGGAGTTAACAGCAGCCCCCACAAACAGCTCAGTCTTCTGGCACAGCAAATCTCATGCTGCCCTCACTCTAGCTAACTAATGGTGCTTCAGCTCATGCGGCTTCACTACAAAATACTTATTAAAATGTGCTCTAATATGAGATGCAACTCCTATATAGCCCACGTAGACAAAGCACCCAGTTGAATTCTGCCTTTTGTAGCTCTGTAAGTTCAATAAGATAAAAACTGTACTTTGATGCCAAATTTTTGATTTAAGAAATAGAGCACAAGGTACCACTCAAAGAAAACAAGGATGGAGTATCAGTACAGGCAAGACTGGGAATAAACCTCTCTCCATAGACAGCTGCTCTTTTGAAATGTAGACAAATTTGAAACCGACCATTCATGCTTTTTGTTGATTGCAAGATGCTAGCAAATCTGTTCATGCAGTCTTTTAATTCCCGTATACTTGGAAAATTACATGGACAATTACAGTGACTGAATTACAGATAAGGAAGTGTAAAAGTAACCTTTGTTACTGCTACCGAGTGATGATAAGAATTTGATAAAGACCACTACGATTGCTCGTTAATTTCCCCCCCCCCCAGTGTTTTACAGCCAAAAGCATTACTGCCCAATTGCCAATACGATTATTTTAGTAAAGAAACGAAAACTCAGTGGACAACAGCACAAATATTTCCAATGCCTGTATCTGTCCTCACCAGCAGAGTGTTTGAGTGATGGCCTTGCCATACTAACACGGACAGACCCTGTCTCTGTCAGTCCATCAGAACCAGCGCCTGCTATTTAACACAGTTTTCAGGTACAGAGAACTTAACTTTAGTATAAAGTTACCTTGAAGTGTGATTTGAGTCGCTGGTCTTTGTTGTAGTATTCCCAGACTGTATACTGTTTGCTTCGCTAGGAGGATCTTTCACAATATCTGACTTTGGTCTGTAAGAATTGGAGGGAAGAGGGAAAGCACGATGTTAGATTAACCGCATAATTAATCAACGCACAGTGCTACTGAAATGACTCTGTATTTAACAGTGCAGCCTTCAAACTTACTTAGTCTTCTTGTTAGTGTTCTTCTTTGTAACACTTGGACTAATTTCCTTCTCTTTGTCAGGTTTTTCTTTGTCTTGTTTTTCCACTTTCTCCTTCTTCTCCTTCTTAGGCGGTGGTGGGGTTGCATATTGCTGGGCAACTTGTTGTGCCACCAACTGAGAGTTTATCCTAGGTTTTCTATAATGACAATAAGAAGAGAGATCTATAGTCAATTTTACACAGTAACAACGACTTCACCAAAAGCAATATGAAGATTTATGTCAGCAACCATGGAAGAATACTCCAGTTATAAAGAACCAAATGGATGTCTTTATTTAATGTGAAGTACTACTGCTGCTACCAAACAAGATAGAAATTTTAAAATTAAAAAGTATGCCAAACTGCTGCTTCATCACTTTTTAGCCTCATCTAACATTCTTAAGCATAATGCTCCCTTTCTTCCATCCATGTCATGGAATCACAGCCAATTTGGGGGGGATAATAGTGAAAAAGCAGCTTTCAAGAAGTTGCCAGCCATGCACTGTGGCTACACTTTAAGAGAAGGAACAGAGTGAGCGCTAAACATAAGTTTCCTGGTAAACATTGTCTCCTTCTTATCTTTCAATTTAATTTTTCAGATAAGCTTCTGGTTCCCTGAAGCAGCAAACCTCACACAAATAACAAAGAAGGTAACTGAGATGACTTTGTCCCAAGGCCCGGGACCAAAGCTCGCTGGCGGGAGCACAGAAGACAAGCGGGCATTCACGCTTCCACGGGGGAACGGCCGTGCCAGCCTCCGACACACCGTCTTCACACAATTGTCTGCAGTCCCCAATGGTGCTTGGACAAAATACACAAGTAAACTGTCTTTCAAAGACTACTTCCATTTCAAATTTATAAACACACCCCACACCCCACACCCCCCCCCCCCAAAACCTAGCTTCGTATGTCAGCCATACCTTGGTTACTGATCCTCAGTCTCAAGGAAATTTGTAGCCTCCTCTCTTCTGCACTCCTCATCCAAACTCTCATCTCTGCTCAGCTTAACAACTCGAAACCTCTCCCTCCTGGCCTAGCATATCACAAAGCAGTTTATACTCCAAATACTCTGACTATTCATGATCGATTCAGCCCCTTCAACATGCCAGGAAGATAGATGTTCCCCATGTCCACACAGCTCGGGGAGGGAAGAAAACCAGGTTACCAACTCCATTAGTCTTCCATTATGAGCTGAATACTAATTGCAACAGTTGCTCATGCCTGTCCATAGCCATTATATTGGTCATAAATACGATTCGAATTTTCTGCATAGATTAGACTACAACAGATTGTCAATGAAAGCAGCACGCAAGTATCATCATTAAGTCTACAACTGGAAGATGGGAACCCAAGGGTTTCTGCTGCAGCGCTCCGTACCCACACCCAGCTTTCACTACAAACATCCACAGAGACTTTCTTAAGAAGCAACTTAGTGGTTTCACGTGTTTTTAAAAAAATAAACCTACAAAACACTAACTGCTCACATGTAACATCTGCGTTTAGAGATGATACATACAGATAACAGAACACCCAGAAAGTTCTACTCCCTGTCACAGGAAAATGCAAGTATCTAATAAGCCTCTCCTGGAGTTGGTTTTGTGTATAATGGTACCAAGATGTTCTTACTGAAACCAGATATACACAAATATTTCATTTCACTACCACAGCTTATTATAAATTCCATGCAACAGGTTGTAATCAGGCCCCTGACCTGCCTCAACACCACCAGCATTTGAATCTTTCACCCAACACAGAAACTATAACTCGTTTTATGCTACAATCTGCCTACACTTCTGAGTGAACAAAGATGATCTAGTCTTCAGCCTTAAATAACTATACTGCTGAACTGTCTTGCAGATCAGATCAAGCAGTTACCTGTTCCACAGAACAGCAGAGATATTTAGCATCATCCTCACATTTCAAATCCCATATACAGCAATTTCTGTCTGTGTAGCTGAGAATAAACACATAAGAAAAAGTATTTTGGTTACATGGAAAAGATTTTTCAGATTGATGCAACCACACTAAAAGCTGACAACATTAGTTTGTGTCAAGCAACCTGCTAACCGCCTACTCAAAAAAAAAAAAAAGATAAAGTGTCAAGAAATCTTCAAAGAGAGGGCAGATACCATCTCCCTACATGATTATACGTGATTAACCTCGCTGCTTGAAGCTGCCGCTTCTCCCCAGACTTACAGTTATTTGGTGTTTACACAACCAGCTAAGTCAGAAACCCGAGCCATTCATGGAAAATCCCAATTCAAGAATTTGAGAGCACCTTCAAAGTTTTTCTGCTTTGCGTGACTCTGTGGATGTGCCTGCTTGCCATGTTATTGCCAAGCCTTATGCCCAACCTCAGCACCTCCTGAGCTGCCGCTCCTGTTGCAGGCATGCTGCGCTGCTTGAATGAAGATACAAATTTTAAAATGGAAACTTCAAATAAACGAAAATAAAAAAAATTTAAAAACCCATAAATAAGTCAACTGCATGTCCCTGGAGAAGGCTGGAATCCAAAAAAAGACCAGTCTTAAAGTGCTCCTGCAGAGACACCTCCCCCCGTGTTCTCCCGCTCCTTATCTGTACCTGTGACGGCACGCTGCATTTATTAAGTTTTATCGTTTTCTGGCCAGCCACTGACATAACTAGCACAACTTCTCCAAAAACCCATACTTGCATATTCCTTCTTACAGGCCACAATGGCTCGCTGGTGAGGGCAAACCCAAAACTGAAGGGGAAGAGAGCAGCAGGGTGTGCAGCAGGGGAGCTGCGGGCAGGGGGCCAGCATGGCTGTCGGGGTGTCTCCTGCTGCACAGAGGAAGGGAGCAGAAAGCTGCTGAGATTTTGGTCAACACCAAGCATGTTTCAAGATCTGCTGTACTACTACAACGGATTTACTCTAATTTTTTTTTTTAAATAACGCGAATAACCCAGTAGCTTTCCAATTCCTAATTTGGCCACTTTGCTCACACTAGCAGCAAGCTTTGGAAGGTTTTAAAAAGCAGGTAAGTTCAGCAACTGGCATCCTAATACTACTAATAATAAGAGTAATAAAATCCTTCAAATAAGGCCCACACTGCCACTGCAGCCAGGATACACTGGTTACAAGCCCTTTACAAAAAAGCCAAGCAAAGCAAGTAGAGCAGCACATTTTCAACCACAGCAAACTATAGCCATAGTAACCACAACCGAGTCAAGTAGCTGCAGTATCCAAAACTTGCTCCAAGTTTCCTTGCCTACCAAAAACACAGTTTGAGGGCTAACACTGACGATCTAATCTAGCACCCCTAGCACAGCCCATCCCTCCAGACACCGCTCCGGCCCCTACAGCCATCCGTGCCCTATCCTAGTCACGCCGTTTGTCAGAGCAAACACCCTCCGTGTTGGTGTTGGGAATTCCTCCCCAGCTGGGGCAGCAGGTAAACTCACATTGCCTTCTGGAAATAAGGAAAAACATAAACGCAGTAATGCTTTGCAGTGGATGCTAGTTGTCGTCCCTTTCAGAATTTGAACAAAGAAGGGGAAAAAAATTATCAGTGGAGAGAAACAAGCCCCACTCCCACTTGGGCTACAACTATTTAGCGTGCTCCAGCTTCTACCGCAGAATTGGTATGCGTAAGAACAGAAGGATCCCTTTCTTCTTTTTCTGTTTTTGAACACTATGATGTGTCCGAGCCTCCCTGCCCCTAATTTTGTTCCAGCTGGCCTTTTTTTTTTTTTTGGCAATCTCCAAAGAGAATGTTTCAACCCAAATACGCACTTACTTTTTTAATACATCATTTGAGCAGAATATCCTGACCAGAAACTTGTAGCCCCTTCAAAATAGTTTTGTAGGGATAAACAGCCCCAGAAACAAGTATTAACCATTTTTAGCCCCACAATCCACTCATCAGCTTTCTGTAACATTAAACAATTCATATAAACAAAGAATACACCTAAGTGACAAAAATCAAACCTCAACTCTGCCTTTTCCAAGCTTTCTAACCAGCACTCGTGCTTAAAGGACAACTATCTTGTCATTTAGCAGAAGGTTTAAACTAACATCATTACACACAAAACACACCTACCAAGTGTCAACTTCCAAAAAAAACTATTTGAAGAGATGCAATACTTAATATTACACTTGGGTTTTGAATCTCCTAAGGAGACATCAAACACTGAGCCACGATGCTCTGCTTCTTGCAGGCCACCAGGTCTACCCAACGAGAGGAAGATGGTGCATTTTCCACATCTATTCCCCAGTCTGTGCTGTGTCCCCTCTGACACCAATGGGGCCGGTGGCACCACAGCTACTTGCCCAATGTTTGCTACAAGAAACTCCACTTGATCCCCCCCAACCTGTGTCCCTACAAATAGGAATGTGCTACCACACCATTACTTACTCTGCACCTGGTTATCAGGTGAGCGCTTCCAAAACCAGAGAAGCCAGTATTGCACAATTACACCTACCAGCAGATAACACCAACAGATGAACATTGCAAGAACAGATTTTCAGTGCAAGTATCTGAAATAGGTACATTTCTTCTACCCGAACATTAACGTAAAGTTATGCTTTGCTTGGACAATTTTCCCCTAATTCAAGCGACAAACTGGATAAAGACTCAACCAACACTATCCAACCCTGATGTGACAAATAAATGAATGTTATCCTCTTTCTTTTATCAATATAAAGAGGATTATCTTCTCCCTCTCTAAAACTAAGAGCAATTAAACTAAATTAAACTGTGCTTTCAAAGTTATGTTCAGCCAAATAAATTGTTTCCCATTAGTTAAACTGTAGTTTACATCACAGGAGCGGATATTTGTGCAACGATTAATGATCTTTGCAGCAAGGACATACTGATGCATACAAAAAGCTGCAATATATTTGTCTATTCCGAGCGTGGGTTTAGCACCTAGGTCTTTATCAACTCTCGTAAATGATGCACATAAATACTCTTCACCGCCTTTTAATAACAGACCTGCACAGGAACGTTATGCCTGCAAGACTGTAATATTAAGTGATGCTGGAATGTTTGGGAAGTAGAATAAAAGCAAGACCCTTCATAAGGGACTCACTGCCTATGTTACTGTGCTCTTGAAAACAGAAAATACATGCCCTTTTAAGGTTCCCACAAGTATCTAGTAGTGCTTCACTACCTGCATCTCAAAGCTTCCCTTTAAAGCCTGTCTCGTGACCAAATCCAGAGCACTGATGCCCAGGAATTCTGCTGCTCCACTGCCACCGGGGTTTAGGAGTAGAGCAGCACAAATCACACCGCACATCCAACACATGGTAAGTTACTCAGACCCAGATTTCAAGAGGGATATAGGAGGAGAAGTTGCACCGTATTTTTCACATGACCCTAATCTCTGTATCCGTTTGGGATTTCTTTGGTGCCGCTGCCTTGAGAAAAGGCCAGTCACCTGCCTCCTGCATATGCTCCAGAGCAGAGGCAGCAGCTTGCTTTATACCCACAGCAACACATGGAGACCTTGAGGGACTCCAGCAATCCCCAGAAATGTGGATCTAATTACAATTGCTCTTACTTTCCTACAACTATGTTATCAGAAGAATGAAAGTGGTATCAAGTGGGATTTCAGAGTCAAAAGCCTCATGTAACGTGAAGTACCGAGGATTTGGATAATTTCATGCTGTTCTGGCTTTGATGCAAGCGGCGATACCGGCAGACCTCCGCGCGGCTCGACGTTTCTTTGAGAAAATGTTCCATACGCTGTGCAGTGTGAAGTACACGCTTATTTTAATAATCCTAGTCACACATGAATATATCTTTGCTCAAAGAAAAACAAGAAAACAAGGCTAAAAGTATTTTTACATGACTGTTTATAAAATAGTTGGTGCCAGAACAATAATACAATAAGCACACTTCTGAGCAATGCTGTAAAGCAGGGTTAGAAACTAACCCATGAACACATAAGGGAAAACTTTAACATCTCCTTAAGAGAATTTTACATCCAAAATAACCAAAGTTTTGGAGAAATTAAGCCATAAACATAATGGGGTGAGCACTCATTCTTGCATGCATATTTTCCAGCTCATTTGTGATGACCGCACGGTCCTTTTTAGCAACAAGAAAAAGGATGAACGGACAAATTGTCCTTAGTGTACAACTGCAAAGCAGTATGGAAGCTGTATATGTTTATCTGGTAAGTTCTCCATGTAATACAAGACCACAAGGCAATGATAAAAACAGTGAAAGATGGCTAGAAGGACAAACAGCAAGAAATACGTGATTGAGGAGAATTTTGTTGAAAGAACAGTATTTTCATTTAAAACTGATGTGCTAATGCTGTGCTTTTATTTAGAAGGCAGACGCCTAAAGAAGTTAATCTAAGGAACATCCACTTCTGGGCTGCAGGTGTTGGTTTTTCATGGCATCACCAGCAGGACAGGGCTATTTTTCATCTGGAGAATGGCATTTGCTACTAACTTTATACAGAAGAGTACAGCAACATGTTTGAAAGACTCTGAGTATTAAGGCTGAACACTTGGGAAAAAAAGCTGAAGAAAGCCACAGCTCCTCACAAACAAAACAATTGTTTGCCACAAAGTAAACTAAGTACACTTAAAAATGTACAGCCACCTCCAGAAAGCCTCCAACAAACTGTTCAATGTCCTCCTTGACCATCCAGCCTGCTGTCTCCCATCTCCTCAGAAGAGCCAAGAAGAGGCAACGCAGAGATAAAGGAGCCTCAGCCTTGCGATAACCGTGCCTGGCCACGGCAACAAACCTTGAGCTGTTCAGATTGCAGAAGAAGAGCATTTTAAACTTTATGTTTATCCACTAGGAGTTTTTAGACTTCAGGTCATTTCTCACAGTTTGAATACCTCCCACAGTACTTATGTTTTTAAACTTCAAAAATTTCAAAATTTTTAGCAGTACTTAATACTTAGTCGTCTCACGAAGCTGCCAACTCCCCTGCCTTTTAGGGTGAAAACCTGCTTTTCTTCAATTCCCCCCCTCCCCATCTTTTTTTATCAATTTAAGAATGGGAAAGTTATTAAAGGAAAAGCAAGCTGCCTCCTCCCTTCACACAACACAACAGGCATTACTGTTCGCTGGAAAGCAGCTAGTCACTGCCTCTGTGCCACTACGAGGTAGCTGAGCCTCTTTGAACGATGCCTGTAAAAAGAATACTCAATCCTTATTGTTACAGGAGCCTTAGCACTGCTTATTTTTAATTATTTGGGCGTATTTACAAATCAAAGCATATAAATCAAAGACACTTATTCCCAGAGTTGCCACTGCACAGATTCTGCAGCCCGCATTTCTGATTTTTTTAGTGAAAATATGCTAAAAATTGCAAATCCAGTACCAAGCGAGTTCCAGAATCAATCTATGAAACTATTTCAGTATGACTGCTCAATAGCATAGTGTAATAGGTTTTTCAATACTTTCACAGTTATTTTTTAACATACATTTTTTCATATAATCCCATTACAAAATAGTCGAAAGTCAGGGCTGTAAAATGTTTTTGGAAGCAGTTTGACCAGAATTTTGCCATGCCAAAGCTGCAAGTAGTCACATAAAGTTCTCAAAACACTACAGTACAGAACTGAAAACTGCAACTAACATTTCTTGTAATTGGTCGCATAGGCACTACCACAAATCCAAACGTGAAAGCAAATCAGGACCATTAATCTCATACCAAATTAAATAAAAAACATCTTACATGGTGCTCCTTGCACAGCCGGACTTAGGACCTGGTGGGCTGCCAACAAGAAAAGAGCCCCAAGCCAGAGAACAGGACAATTTGGAAATTTGTTGAAAATTTTCAGTGGAGAAGCACCGCTGTTTGCGTTTTTGCAAGCATACGGAACCTGCACAAAACCTCTTCCCCGCCCCCTCCCGCTAAGGGAAATTGTTAAATCACAGACTGGGCTTTCTGGTTAAGAAGTACTGAGCCAGAGACTCATCATAAACCTGGGTCTTCTCCACCCAGTCTTATGGGCTCTGCTTACCTTACTGCCCTGGGTCTTTGTGCTTCTCTACCACACACCCTCATAAAAATAATTCAAAAAAAAGATGTCTAACACTGTATGGTGCACATGTTTTGGACTACAGGTTTATTCTACTAAGCCTCCGTGGAGGGTTCATGATACCAAGTAGTGGAAGACAGTAGGAGACAAAAGCTCCTGTCCACTCTGCAGAATGAAGAGCCATCCGTACAAGGTCTCCTGCACAACAGCACTTCTCAAGAGCAACAACTCTCCCCTTTTGCAGCTATTAGAAATCACCAGACAGCAAAAGGATGAGTGACACACAAGTTGTTCTTCAGGCCTCTTTGATACCAGAGCGTGGAGGGAAAATAGCGGTGATGGTGAAAAACAATGCTGAGTTACCAGTTATTAGATGAGAGCTTGAGATTTACTTAACCACTAATACTATAAAATTTAACTTACTATGCCTGCAGGAGGCAAAAGTCACACTGAAGTTTTGGAAGAAATACTGCTCTGTTTCTCCTTTTAGAGTAAGAGCCTGAGTGGAAGCTCAGACGGCGCTGGCAGTCTCGCCCATCCTCTCATCTGTAGCACCTATCTGAGCTGCATCAGGAGATAATTTCATACCTAATCTGCAGCAGCTAACGAGCACCAGTGAAAGCCCTGAGGCTGTCCAGCAAATGCTCACCCTGCAGTTGCTTTCCCTGTGTAGTCCAAATCCCTGGCAGAGACCTGTTGTTGCAATGGTGGCGACTGCTCCTGGCCGGTCTCAGCTCTGTCCCTGGAGCTACTGATGGAGGCTGCAGCCCCTACGCCTGTCCTCAGCGGCTGTGTTGTGCCCACCTGCACAGCTCCCCATCAGTGGGCACTGCCAGAGCATGTGGGTGTGGGTATATACACAGACACACACTTACACACACACTTACACACAATAGCAAGGCAGTGCCGAAGAGCTGTGTACGCTGCTGAAGCGGCACCTGCATTCATCTGCTGGAATTATTTCCAGTGGGAACACCCTTTAAGGACTAGAATGGGAAAAAGCCTGACTTACCTTTTTCAGCTTTCATTACAAAATAAAGCATGTTTCCTTAAATAAGGAGATCAACACACTTCTAAATAAATGTAAAAATGAGTGCCAAAGCACCGAATTTACCACATTTTAAGCATGTTTTGTCTTGGTTGATGAGGAAGCAGAACTGCCCAAATCACTGCAACTTCATTATGCTTACAAATATTATAAAGCTACTTATGATTCATGACTATATATAAAATCTAAGACAAAAGTACACAGCCAGAATTAGTTCTTCAGATGCTTCCTTGCTCTATTTTACATAAAATCGTAATTTTCTAAGATTTTTTTTAATGCCCCATATAAAAAAAAAATCAGAAATTAGGAAAAGAGCACAATACATCTCTCCTGCTTGAAATAAAATTTGCAATATGTAATAGATTAAAATAGCATCAATTCCCAATTGCAACACCACCCTAAATTCCAGCTGAACAAGAACTTTACAACTCCCCTCTTCTTGCTCTCTGCCCAAGCATTTGCTTACCACCAGCAGTAGTTAGGTCCACGGATAAGCATTCAAAAAAAAAGCATTGCCTCTTAGTCATTTGTTGCATTTGTAGAGAAGTTCTACAATAGTAGAAAAACTGTACTAACACATACAAAATGAGACGCAAATGCAAAGATCACACCAAGCCTGAACTTGAAAAGATGGCCTTGAGATTACCAAATGTTAGGTATACGAATTTCTTTGGCTACCAATTATTTTAGTTTTACGTTTCAAGGGCTGCACAAGCTTCATTTCTAGAAACTTATTGCAGCTGCCCTCATCATGCTATCGACCCACTCACTGATCCGCTTGGAGCTTTGGGTTAATCCATCACTGAAAATGCACATCAGTACCTCAGCAGGTTGTTCACCCAAAACGGTAGAATTTGTTGTGCAGGTGCTTCTGGTGTTTTCATCTATGGACACACCTTACTGCAAAATGGCAAAATACCAAACGTTCCATAATTTACAAAGACTTACAAAATTGTTATGGAAAATTCACTGATCTCAGCACAAAATTTACTTGCCTCCTACCACCAGAACAGTGATAAAACTAAGGCGATTTTACTTGCTTGTCAAAAATAAGCTGCTCTCACTAGCAAAAATTTGAAAACAGTTCATAAAGCTGGCAGCAACCAAAGTGTGTATAATAAAATACTCAGATTTACAACACAACCAATTACTTAAATACTTCTTCCTCTTTGACTGTTTATTACGCTATGTATAATCCTGAGGAAAGCGAACGGGCTCAAAACTTCCTGTTGAGTAACAAGGTGCAGTTGGCAGCACGAGGGTATAAATGAGCCTGATGAAAATTTAACATGTAGATTCCCCAAAGCAACTGCTTATGGCTATTGTATTATGAACTAAAATAATGCAAATATGAGGAAAAGAATAGTTTTAGCAACTCTAAAGCTAAAAACTAGGAATACCAGACTTGGTGTTACAAAAGCACTTTATCACTGCTGCTAATATGTATATTTCCATTTCAGACACTGAAATCTTGAATAGTAACAGAAATTGTCACATATACACCATCCTTTAATCCAGCTTGACGTGTCCCATCTGGGAGCATCTGCCTCCAGGTTTTGGGATACTTAAGTTTCGTGCTTCAAAAAATCACAGCAGGAGAGACACCAAACTTGGAAAACAAGCAAGAAAAAGGAGAAATGCTGAGAAAAGGAGCTCCCTACCAAAAAGAGATATCTGTTAAATTCTGAAGTTGACCCCCTCCCCAAAAGATTGTACTAAGACTAAAAAGTAAAATACATTTCCAAAAGCATCCTTCTTAGAAGTATCCTATTGGGTAAGCACAAAGAGTAACCCGTACTTTTGTAGGAAGATGAGTTATAGAAGCATTCTCTCTTTAAACATGCTCAAGCATCTCTAAATTTTAATACATATCAGAGCCTAATAACGTAGCATCATGCAGTGCTAAAGTCTAAAGAAGCCTGTCAATAATTTTTTTTTTTTTTAAGGAACATAAATGGTCTAATCTGTTTGCAAAACCCCCCAATATTTAAACTATGGGTCTAAAACACCACCTGTTGTATAGCCGGAGTTCAATGAGATTTTAAGGTTTTGAAGCTGCACACCAGTATCATTGGTCCAGAATTTGTGTTTTGACAACACATTTCCAACAGCTATAACTTGTATTAGCAAGTGGAAGGTACATTTTAACATTGAAACAAGGTGAATTTCTATAAAACTGGCGACTGAAATTTTGAAACTTAGAGCAAAAATCAGCTCTGTTGCTGAGAAAGATCAAGTCTTTTTTTTTTTATGCTCTGAGAAATGCAGGTAATCCAAAAACCTAACCTGCAGATAGAGGGGCACAATAGCTTTGCTTAAAAACAAAGACATTTCTGAGTAACTCTTTTGCAGAACCCCCTGGCAATACAGGGATGTGCTGGTTTGTCAGAGTAAATTTCATTGTGCTTGCATGACACTGGAACACTGTGCACTTAGGAAAAAAAAAAAAAGGCTTCTCTATCATTTACCAACCAGGCTAAGTTCACACAGAAGCAAAATGAGAAACTACCAATTCTACAACAGATGCCAAATAGTCTCAATAGGCTCTAGATCTCTAGGGAGGCCAAAAAAAAAAAAAAAAAAAAAAGCAGCCAATTGAGCAAGGCAGTAATTTTAATACAGCTACATCAGAAACTGCAGGCTTTACCTAAAAGCCAGAAATTTGAGTTTTTCCAGCAAGCAAAACCTCCTTTTTTTTTTTTTAAGAAAACAAAAGAAAAAAAAAAGTAAAAATCCCCACCCGACATCTACAATAGGGTTTCCTTTCAAATGAAAGTGGTATTTCAAGAGTCCTTGAACAACCAGGAACGCAGCTTTCCTGACAAAGCTCCAGCCTGTAGCAGCTATGCCATTTAAGAGACACACCAGGGCTGCTGCAACGTGGAGCAGAGGCTGCTCACCGGCACTGCCCGGGACACCAGCACGGGCAGCTGGTACCCACTGGTACCAGTAAGCAGTGCCCCACTTACTCCTTCATACGTCTGTCCCAGTACAATCTGCAGTGAAATAGTCATTGTCAATGGTTTAGGAGGAAATCTTACTGTTTAGGAAATCAGTTTGCTTTCCTAAACACAAGAAGAAATAAGAGACACTGAAGGATGATGAGGCAGGCTGTTGTGTTTTCAAAAGGCCACCACGTCCTCAGAGGAGCTTTTTCCCCCCCCCATTTTGCCCTCTGAACACAATCTGATTAACTGAACACAGACGTACGAGTGACATTTTGGGGTGTTCAGCTCCATCCAGACGGCACAACACAGGGCAATCCTGCATGCACGTGCACTGTTGCCCAGGAAAGCGGAGGAGACGTCGGGCGCTGGGCTACCATCAATAGCTGCTGTTCAAGCACCATGGGAACAACGCAGCCCCACAGCACAGAAACTTTTGCTTTCAGAATTATTACTCCTGGGAGTGAGGAACTGACCCCAGATGGTTTCAAAATTTGCCAGGAAATAATATTACAATACTCAGTTCAGAAGCTCTTCCTCCCCCTAACTAGAAAGCCTTAGAAGAAACCTACTTAGTAAACTGTCGGTTCCCTACTTGGAGAACCAGTGCAAGTTATTTACGTGTGCCTAGCACGCTGTAGGAGAGGGAAACTCAACTACCTTTACAAACAAAAATAGCAGAGCACACTAGCCTACATAAGAAAAAGTGAAGAATAATTAATTCAAACAACAGAAACGTTTCCAAGTCCTCTGCAAGCCAATTTCTGATCTGCAGATAACAAAGATAATGACTTGTCCAGACAAAACTATTATTTTTAAAGCAAGTTCTCAGATAAGGTAACCTTGAACCTAAAATGCTCGTTTTATTGTATTCGCAAGCATCCTAACACTGTTACCATCCTGATGACTGCTATTTTGCAGTTTTGCATACGCTCACGTAGCTTGCATTTATCTGTATACCTGCAGACACACATGCACAACCAAGTTCCTGAATTGCCATAATTTCTGTGCAAGCCCCAAGGAGGGAAAGCAAGCAGATTCAGTTAAAAGTCTTTTTTTTTTTAATTCTTCAACGCAATCTTGGTGCTCCGTCCTGAAGAAGTGGTTAGTCTCACTGAAAACTACCAGTTACACTGTGAACCTGTGCCAGCTGCAAATCGCTCCAACCGCCCTGGCACCATCATTTAAAGTAATTTTCCATTTAAAGAGTCTCACATCAGCGCCAGCACAGCCTTTCATTACCCATCCCACTTAATACCCACAATCTCTCCACAGCTCACTCGCTCGGTCTCCACTGACCAAGCAGCACACAGAGACTGATGTGCGGATTATTGGGATTCCTAATGCTTTTTCTCCCCGCTGGCTGAGCGCTGAGCGCTTGGCAGCCTGCCTGACCCACAACACGTGTGGGTTTGTCAGCCTAATGCACTATGTCATCTGGAGAGTCTCGGGACGAAGCGGGACCCAACGGCGTCCACATAGCAACGGCCGACGGTTCCCAAAACTTCCAGCTACTACACTTTCAAGCACTGGTGGAGAAAGAGATACAGAAGCGAGCATCTGGGTGTTTGCCACCGCTTGCTTTCCGAGAGGGAAACAGGCAAGGTAGGAGGCAACAGCATTCAGCACGATCCTTTAACCGAAGGCTGGAGAGTCAACACAGGGCTTTCCCATACAAAACATCCACCCTCACCTGATTGTTATCGTGCAATGACTCACTATTTGCATGTAAAGATTCTGGATTTGAGTAACTTTTTTATCACATAACTCACCTTCCGTTAACTAAGTAATGACAGTGAAAATGCAGAGATAACAGGCTCAAAAATGAGTTGACACCAAGTCAGTTGTCATTCACCAGTTTAAGCGGTTGCTATTAAACTGCACCTATGCCTGGCATTTAGTCAGGGCAGAAAGAAATGATGCTTGGGCATTTTTTCTATATAAAAGAGATACTAAGATATTTTCAAGCGTGAGGCAATACGTCAGCCCTGTAAATCCCGTCGTAAATTCTTACAGGATGAGGATACAAAAGGAAATACCACACAATGTGCACATATCAAATAAATGCAAATTAAACATCATGCCTAACTAAAAAGTGTAATGAAAGCGAAACTGGTTTGTAGATGAATGAAATACAGAAGCCGGCAGAGATCTTACTTGGAAATGGAAGAAAAGAATACGCAAAATACAGCCGAAGTTTCACTTCCTCTACACAACAAAATACAACAGAAAGCACAGCACATGGCACATCCTCTACAACCTCCTTGGACACCACATGCTCTCCATACACACCAAGATTTCCTACTTTATACCTGATGTCAGATTACAGATTTTTTTGTGAATTATCATCTGAGCAGAGAAGGATAAAGATTACCAACTATGTAACTAAATACAGGGATTTTTTTAAACAACATGTTATAAACCTATTTTTCTGCTAATAAACACATACTAATTATAATAGAACAACAACAACAAAAAAAAAGTCTTGAAAAGCACTGCTAAGCAGTCCAACTGATTGGGTTTGGTTCTGGTTTAAGCGTATCATCCAGCTCTCTGCATCACAATATCCAGGCACCTCAGCCTCAGGTGTATTTACCAAGCCACCCCTTGGTTAGGTTTATTTCCATTTAACTACAGGGAAACTGTGACAAACAGCGACTTGCTTGCTTGAGGATAACTACAGCAGAAGAAAATAAATTAAGTTTTTCTGAGCCCCGGGACTATGCCACACTGGTGATACACATCTACCAGATCAGAGAAATGACTCGCTTCTAGAGATTTGCAAAAATGACTCAGTGAGATTCTACTATTTTACGTTGCTTCCTCCTCTAATTTCTTCCTGGATTTGTGCAGCTAATTGCTTATCACCAGAATTTCCAAGTTAAAGCAAGCTAAAAACAGAACCTCATTTTTACTCAAACGCATTGCAGAAAACAGCAGGGACTGAGTTGAGCAACCACTTCCTAAGGAACTCGTATCCTTGCTCTGCACCAAAACTGGGGAGTAAAAAGAGCAAGAGCTTTCAGGGCTAGCGTAACTTTGTGAGCAATTACACACATACAAGCCATCTAGAGGAAAAAACAGAAAATATCTGCTCATCATCTCTCTTAATAACCTCTGGGGTCACTTGCAGGAGCAAGTGCTGGGATTCAAACCATCGCAAAATTTCCCTTTCCCTGTCTGCCTGCACTGCCCATGTGAGACAGTCCTGCCCCACTCCCCGTGGCAGCCCCACTCCTGCCACCAGCTTTTCAAACCCACTTATTCCCCCTCACCAGCTCTCAATGCAGCCACAAAACCAGCTGGGTCGAGACCGGTGCAGCAGCAGCTCCGGCACTCATGGTGAACAGCAGCGAGGAATGTCGTGAGGGCTGAAGCCCCAGCACAAGTATTTGCAGCCTGACCTGGAACCCCAAAAGTCTATTTAGTATCTCTGAAGACTGAGTGGCTACTTAGAAAAACATGCAGGCTTAAGTTCACTACCTGAAAATGGTCACTTTTGCTAGAAAACCTGGGGGTAGGTAGAAAACCAAGGTAGGAAGACTGAAGCAACCACCTTAAGGCTTCGGTAACACAACTGCTCACTTTTCAAGTAAGTTTCCTCAGAAGAAACTGAAAGCAATCAAATAACACAGAAAAACACATGGAAATTATCATTATGGCACAAAAACAAAAGCAGAAAAGCTTTTATGTGCCTCCTTTTAACAAAAGAAAGTGTCATTTTGAAACAGCTGCTTCACTGACTTGAGCCCACGCCCCGAGGCAGGGGCTAGGTTTGGGTTTGTTTCTGTTTATTTCACAGTTTCCCTGTTTATTCAGCTTCTTTCCTCTCCCGGTGGCAGCCAGGGCAGCGTGGGGCAAGCGGCTTCATCCAAAAGCAACAAGCAGTCCTCGCCCCCCACAGCCGCTCCATGCTGCTCTTCAAAGTGCAGGTAGCTAGCTGTGTTCTTCTGAATTTGGAAGAAGCTTCAAGCCTTTTCTAAAGGAAAGGGTAGCAAACCACCTCAGAGCTTGCTTGGGGAAAAAAAAAAAAAAAAAAAAAAAATCAAATCTTGTTTTCTTCCAAGTGTTATATCAAGCTGAAAGAAGGCAGCGAAGGTGAAGAGGGAAAAGCCAATGAGATACACAGTCTAAGCTTGATGTAGCTTAAATGCTACTTACACACTGTTAAAAAACCACCAGCACGAGTTGGAAGAGGAGTCTCTTCTCCTTTCCTGGAGGCTGCAGACATTTCCTAGAGATGCTGGTACAGTCACCAAATGCTTCGGAAGCGTCAGACTTCTCTGCTTATGCACAAATGCACTTTGGTGGCATTTCAGACAACCCATCCTACACTGAAGGTTAACCTCAGTGTAATTCCACCAACTTCAAGTGAACAACTTCTGCCGCATGCAGGCAAAGGACTGACTTACTGAGGGGCTGAAGGAAGAGTAACAGCATGAACCTTTTAAACACCCATTTGTAGCAGGAAACCTGGACACCGAACATCCTTTGCAAACAAATATGTTCATTTTGACATCAACAGTAGAGCTCTTCTACAGGGATTTCCACAGAAAGCCAGCGTTTTGGCAGAACAAGTCTTGCTCTACTTCCTTTGGGAACGGTGTGCTTGCGTTAAGGTGTAAATCCAGGTGTATCATTCTCCTCATCTCGGGTACACCTAGCCAGCAAAAAAAGGAACGCCTGACTGCTATGTTTATAAACACCGTGCTACTTGTGATACTGCAACGTGGCTAAGAGTAGCAGTGCTGGGATCTAACACATCTGACACCAGGACAGGACTTCAAAGCCACACACTGACCACAAGCAGAGCCTGTGTTCTCACTGGTGCTAGCAGCAGTGGCCGTAGCCAGAGTATGGGCGAGCAGTCACACCGGCTGGCCAAGCACAACCGACACCCCCAGAAGGCTGCAGTCCACTGTCACGGTTGTGTTTCACGCAGCAAAACAAAGCAGTAATTGTCACATGGGGCAAAATGAGAAGCAAGGTCTTGATGGTTGAGGACACAGCATGGACTGAAAGAGGAATCACACTGGCCGGAGGACATATGGATTCCACCTGCGCCATTCCACCTTCAGCACCATCAGGAACTGTTCTACAGCCACGTGTGCATTCGCTGTGCGGCTACACCTTCAGCCTCAACAGTGCTTTTCCATCACCATACTGCACCAACAGTCCCTCTTGAGTAAAGGCCTTGACGGTAGCAGCAAAAACCAAGTTTCACCAAAACAGACTCCCATCGAAGTATTTGATAAAAGACATCACCGAGAGAAGGTGTTTCTCAGAAAAGTGGATTTTTAATTTAAACAGATGCTATCTCTTGCAAGCTACCATTTCAATGACTGACATGTAGTGACATAAGCTACCTGGAAATAAGCTTACAAAAAGAACCTTGAATCATCAAGTCTAATGAAGCTGGCCCATTAATGAGCAGCAGACAAAGCATGCCCACGCACTGTGCCCACTGCAAAACCAGGACCCAGGCCTTTCACAAATTATTTCTTCACTGCTTCAAAAGCAAATGAAACCACCACAGCAGCTCTGCAGGCACATTCATCCACTGTTTTTATAAGACAGGTTCCAGCAACAAAGTCCTCTTTCGTATTTTTTTTATACCAACAAGACCTTTGGGTCATTTATTCCACTCTGTTCCATTCACAGGAGAAAAATCACACATGTAACATGGAGTCTAAGGGTCTTCT
Source organism: Butorides virescens (assembly GCA_017310255.1). Taxonomy (NCBI): domain Eukaryota; kingdom Metazoa; phylum Chordata; class Aves; order Pelecaniformes; family Ardeidae; genus Butorides; species Butorides virescens. The sequence continues at coordinate 59,525 of JADKXX010008518.1, read as the reverse complement.
CAGAATTTTAGACAGGTGAAGCAAAGTTCTCCGTGCAGTTAAACTATTTCAATCCTGTATGTGCCTACCCTCCACACCATACACAGGTGCAAAAACAACTTGCCTGGGTTACAAGCGTTCAGTGATGCACAAACCTTGGGGATGCTGCAGTATCTATAACTGCATTTTACAGAAAGCAGCAGCAACAGCAGTACTAGGGTTGTGATGGTTTTAAGTTCAACAATTTCTATAGGAAGATGTAAGCTTAATCTAAACCAGCCCCATGTAGTTAAAAAACCTGACCCTCAAGCTTGCAAGCCTGCTTTCAGGGCAACCATGCAAAACTGGGCAAGTTATTCTAAATACTTCATACATTATTGCCATCACGGTATCTCTCAAGTTCTTTCAACCTGGATGAGATATTTTTACATCAGCTGGACTGGTTTTTATACTCATAACTTCCCTCCCTTTTCACAGTTCTCAGGAGCAGCCCACCCATTACGCAAGCCTGAGCAGGTAAGGATCATTCCCAATGCCTTGGGACAGAGGCGATGGCAGGAGACTGGTCGGCAAACACTCCTGGAAAAGTTAAAGAGACAGTGAAAGAGCCCAGGAATAACTAACACCTGCCTACCCACCAGCGTACACTAATTACAAAGAATAATTGAATGACTGCTTTCCTTACTCAGGGAGGTGCAGATAAGAGGTAGGGGTCTTCTCATACCTCAGATGCAGGTTTAAAATGCTCTCAGTTGGCAGCAACGCACAGAAAAAAAGTCACCGGCTGTGACAATTAACAGCTTAATTTGAAGTCCCTCTTGTTCAAGTGAGTAACTCTTCTGCTCAGATGTACTACACAAAACAACCCTTTCTCAACTAAACAGATATAGTTAGGGCACACAGCTAAAACCTGAATGTAAAACCTGGAAGGCCCTCAACTCTGGGGATCAGCCAAGCCATGCTGTATTTTAACGCGGTGGAGTCCAAGCTTTGCCAGCCCTGCCTGTATGCACAGAAGGTGCGAAGGGGACGGGGGCTCCCGTGTCCTCCTACAACACCAGCAACACTCCACTGTATCAACTTCTGCTTTCTTAAAACCAGATTCTCAGGGAAACTCAAAAGCAAGACCATGCACCAGCCTGCAGAAGAAAAGGAGAGATGTCTACAAAATGAGTTATTTTAGGGCACGCACAGACATGTGGAAAAAGGACCTAGAACTCAGTATATTAAATGAGATGTTGTAAAGTAAGGTATGGATAGCTTTCACGTAAGATGTTATTTACTAGAAATATTCCAGAAAAAACATATTTCAATTTAATAGACCTATGCTGATTTTATCTGCAACGCAGTCTGTCCACTCAATCACCATTTCTCACAATCGGATGCATGTTGGGAATTGAATTTCTTTGTGCAAACAGGTGTGAACGCTTGTTGGAGCTGCATTCAGTTCTGCCTTACCTCTGTTATAAACAGAACACAACCTTCATTAAAACCTCTCTTCGTTAAAACATCTCAGTTGTGGGGTTTATGTTGTGCCACTTGCTGCCTGAATTAAAAATTTACACTTTTTTCTATAATACGCTTTACACAGTGGCTAAAGAAAGACTGCTTGCGTAACAAGTATTATGCAATTTCCCAAATAAATAATACCCTTGTAGGGGGAAAGATTACAAAGTCCCGAAGATTTTCAAGGCTGCAGATTTGGCTTTAAAAGCAGAGAGCCTGTAAAAATCACGTGCCATCCCAGATCTTCCTGGTAATTATTGACACCGCCTCAGCACCCAAAGATCCCATCAGAAACAGTGCCCCACTGAGCATTAACAAAGGACAACCTGGCAAAATACAGAGTTTACCACCACAGTACCCGTCTCTGAAGAATGTAAAGAGGTTGACACTAGTTTAAAAAAAAAAAAACAAGAAACAAACCAACACACCAAAAGAACCAACAAACACAAAAACCAAACCAAAAAACCACCAGCATGAATACAGCTACCCTTATACAGCTGTGCTTAGGTTTGAATAGCTTCTTCTAGTCCTATTTTATTAAATAATAATAATTTAAAAGACCAAAAAAAAAAACCCCAAAACTGCAACTTTATTAGCCATCTTCAGCCCGGAGTACTTTTCCAGCACAAACATAGTAGTAAAGCATCTCAAGGGGAAAACCAACCCTAAGGAAAAAGCCCACCAAAATACCATGCAACTGAGTGATCATCATGGAGATGTTTAAAAAACAAACAGCCCTTGCACTGCAAACAAGCATGTACTTTTAAGTCACAAACAGTCCAAATAACTCACGGAGAGCAAGAAGGAAGTCCAAGTGGCAGCACAGAGAAAAATAAAAGAACAAGGGATTTGGCAAACAGACCCCAGTGCCCACCAGTCCCCTACCTTCAAATTTTGACAAATAACTTTCACAGGCCTCAAAAAAAATTGCTTCTCCTTATTTTTTCGTTGCTTTTATGATCTGGCCTTTCCTCTCCACTGGTGTTTGTCTAATCTCCACTCAGTCCCCCGCACACAGTGCTGGTGGTCCTGGCACACTGCAGCTCTCAACAGCCAACACTGATACCAACCCTGTTCTGGGAGAGGAGAGCCCACGTGCACCAACCCCTGCCCAGCCACCGCACCGGCCAGGAATCTCAACCCCCCCAACCTGGTGCACCACCGCAGCCCTGTATTTGCACTGGAAATAGGCTGAAAGTGAAAAAGTGATTCAGCAAGTAAAAGAAACCCGTATTAGTTTAAATTCATTTTCATTTAAAATTGAAGAGGTCCATTGCAAGGTATAGATCTTGGGAGTCCTGGGAGATTATCACCAACACCTTCAACTGGGTATCAGGGAGCAGAAAAGAAGGACATCAAGTTTTGCAAAGGCAGAGTCCATCCTGCCAGAAATTACAGACATAAAATTACACTTTCACAACTGAGCTAATCAGCCACGTTCCAAACATAAGCTGCATTTATCTCCTCAGAACAGCAGACTTTTTTCTTAATTATCCAAGGTCAATGGCAGTGAATATTGAGCAAACTGACACTCAGGGAAGCAATGTAGATACAAAACTGGAAGGCAGGCAGCCTTACATTTGCTCAGCAGTAGCATCACATTTTAATATAAAGTTGATCTTTATAGACCTAATTAATCACCAATCAACGTTTGATAAGGTACCTTTTTAGAAAGAGAAATACCAAGTTCTGCACCAGCATAATTCTCCCTTTTTCATAGAATTGTTTAGGTTGGAAAAGACCTTTAAGACCTAATGCTGCCAAGTCCACCACTAAGCCATGTCTACAAGTGCCACATCTACATATCAACTAAGAGAAAGAAGTATTTTTAGATGTTGGAGTAGAGTGTAAGGGTTTAAGACAATTGAAGCATCCAGTCAGCCAAGGGAATAATAATTACATTAATTTTTTTATCAAACTCACCCAGAATTACAGCAACACCTCAGAATTTTGATCGCCATCTCTGTGTGCTTAAGATATTCACAGAAGTTAATATAAACAACTTGAAAGCATTACAACCTCCGGTTCAATACCTACAAGACAGGAGGTCTCAGGTGCACAGTCTCACCTGCTGCCTTGCCGAAATACACAGCTTTTCCAGACAGGTTAGAACTTGTCACAAAACAGAAACTACTTTAGAAGTCTCAATAACCATTTCAGCTTCCCTAAAAACACAAGTGGTAAAGGGCTGACAGAGTTTTACTAGTACTGTATAACAGAAAGACATTGCATAATTTCCCTGAAATTTCTATTCAAAAACACAACAATAAAAATCTGTATTATTTTCATGAGCTGAAGAGTTATTTCATGTAGCATCCATAATTACACAGCAACTGAAGATTTCTGCAGTCACAGAAGCAAATAACGGCTCCAACAAGCCTAAGGTGAGCAGGGTTCTTGGTTTGACCGGGGTCCTGATGAGAAAGACATCAGAGAAAAAGAAGGGAAAGGGAAAGGCGCAGAAAGGCCATTCCATATGGCTCATGATGGTACCAACACCAACAGCAACAACCCTGCCCTGACCATGACCTGGTCCCAGGAAAAAAAGCATCATCCTTTAAATGCATGGTGGTCCTTACGTGATGGAGGATGCATGGGGCTGTATTTCTTTCCAAGCTACATTCTAGTTCCCTAGGCTTGTTGGTGACATTAATTACACCGTTGTTTGGCATGCAGTGATTCAAACTGCTTCCAGTAGCTCACTAATCCCAAATACAATCCCAAGTACAATCCTCTTGACAGCAACTGACAGATTCAGAGTATTCAGTTCTAGCTGAAAGGAAGAAAAATCAAACCCCTCATCTGTCCACTGAAAAACCAGTCAATATTCCTGCTGACCATACTCACAGCTCGGTCAGGGGCTGGGACATGCTGCGATGGGACTCCAAGCCTGGCATCAATGAGCTGAGTAGATCTCTCAGCCCAACGAACGGCAGATGAGGAACAGCCCAGAAGTACAGAGTGGTAAAATACAGAATGTGGATGAAATACAGGGAAGTGAAGAGCAGCGTGGCAGGGAAGGCAGCGATCTGCTGGGATTGGCACCTTGATGCGGTGCCTTCTCAGGGCTTTTCCACTCTTCCGACAGCACAGTTGGACCCCGGCCGGGTGCCCACTCCACGACTCAGAAAGGCGACCCCCCAAAGGATGGCTGTGCTCATACCCCAAAGCCCACCCACTCAGGACCAGCTGGGCGGCTCCAAGAAGCAGCTGGAGTCACGCTGTGCTAACACAGCAAAGGAAGATTTCTTCCCAAAGGCCATCTTGAAATTGTAAGACAACCAGAAAATTGGGTCTCTTCTGCATCTTGGATATCACAGGCTCTGAAAGGATTCAGTCATCAGCTACCGAACCCAGCAGACCCCCTCCTCGGATGCGTGCTCTGCCTTTGCCCTTCCCACCCCCTCTGCCAGCGTGAATCCTTCTTGCAAGCTCCGACACAATTCTACATGCATTATTTATCCCTCTTGCAAAGTCATGCAGTGGGATAATTACTTAACTATTGTAATGATATTTTGCAATGGCTGTACTCTATTATTCTAATTGATTTTCATGGGGTTGCCTTTGCTGCATGTTTTGAGCACAAGAGCATATTTTCCTGGAGTATAAGAAGCTAAGTTTTACATTCATTTTAAGCCTAAGAGCTGGATGTCAAAAGTGAATTTTTAGGAGAATATCAATGTATTTTTAATTAAAACAATGTTGATGTATTACTCATTTTTTTGCCATCTCTGCTAACAACCACTGAAGACTTTTTCATAAATCTAATGAAATATAAAAATAGTTATTAACTATTTATAAGTGTTAATCACAAAGTTCTTTTCCTTCCAATAGGATGTTGTTTTCCTTGTAAGACTTCAGCTAGCATAATTACCAAACGTTTGAAAGGTGAGAGATCTGCAACATTTTTATTCACAAACTAAAAGCTTAAGTCAAAACACATTTGCATGTCTTGCTTAACACCACATTAAATTTTACTAAGATAAACACTCAGCTTAGGACTCTGAGAACTGTTACAGTAAAACACTAAATAAAATCAGTCCTTTCCATATACTCAATGTGATATAAGCTACACAGCAGAGCAGCCCAATTAAACAATTATTTATGTCTGCCTACCCCCAGGATATTCTTTAGGCTATGCATGATTCAAGATGTAGAAGTTTTGTGAAGCCATGAATAGGATTTCAAAAAACACAATAGTCCCAGTAGTTCAAAACTGGTAAGAAAACTTTTTCTGCCTCGAGCCAGAAATTCTTCCAGGAGGAGCCCTACTTTAAAAGCTGTTAATGATAATATTCTGAACTAGAGCAGGGAGGAGAAGCAGCTGATAATCAACCCGTCTTGCCTACTAATAATCTGCCAGCTCTCTAAGCAAAGGCACGGATACAACTCCATGAAGAAGGAATATAATCTTTTTGATCCAAGCGAGCACATAGGTATATGAGGACTAGCGTATTTGTAGACTAACATCAAAACCAAGAATTTTACACAGTTTGCAGTAGAAAGACTAAACTTTAGACAGATGAGTCTCATTGAGAACTACAGCCCTGCAAAATTTGATGAGTATGTTGGACTTTCTGGGTATTTTGTTTCTTTCTGCTTAAAACCAAGAAAATGTTTGGTCACCATCTGTGACATCTACTTTAAAAAAACAGATCCAAAAGTTTATCAGCCTCAGCCCCTGTTCAAACTTTAGAGGCTCCAGGACAACCAAGAGCAACAAGCGGTCTGAGGAGTCCTCTGCTTACACACACACAGTCCCAGTTCTCCCCCGAGTCCCCGCATCTCATTTAGGGCTTTATACAGTACAACCCATTTCTCAATTCTTTTTTATCTATTAAAGAAATCTCCCTGGAAAAAAATAGTCTTGGAACAAAGTAAGATCACAAAAGATAACTGCGTTAAGTTTCACATCAATGTATCCCTTTTATTCTCGATGCATCAGTCTTGGAGGCCTGATCCAGCCCTTGCAGCTGATGACAAAGTGTTGCACTGACTTCTGCAGCCCCTGGACACGATTCAGAAAAATCAATGCAAAGAGCAAAAGGTCACGTTCTCCACAAGCATCAATTACCTGTCGAACCAAGACAGATTTGCAAATGCTAGCACACTCAAATAAAGCGGCCAACTGTTATTAAACTAATTTTGGCATCCATATTCCCACACCTGTGACTAAGTAAACCTGTTCCTTATGCTCTATGCCTTTGTGTTAAAAAAAAAAAAACCCTCATGCTTGTGACAAGCTTTCAAAAACAAGTAAGTGTAGCACACAGCTGTACAGTTTCATAGCTTTGAATTGAGTGCCAGTGGGAAAGTCGGTCTGGCTTACAACGCAAAAAAAAAAAAAAAAAAAAAAAAGGCAAGAGGGGCAAAACTAAAGAGATAGAAATAAAACCAAACTACTGCTAGGTGTTATCCCTCACTATCCCTGCAGATTAGGAAAAGCCCTGTGAACTGGCACAGAACTGTCAGCTACCTTATTACGGACCATTTTCCACGACTTGCTTGACATGCCTGGCTGTTGGCAGAAGAAATGCCTCTTTCAAGCACAAGCTGTGAGACTGTCCTGCCATTTTAAATCTTTATAAATGTGCACACTGAACATTAAGGTGCGATATCCCATGCATTTACAGAGTAGGTATGCAGCATACGAGCATGATGTTCTACTGCCCTGTTCACTGTTGATTTTTGTATCAAATTGCTAATTTGTAATTGGGAAAAAATGTCATCTTATTCATAAAACAGGGAAGCTTTTACTTATTATGGAGTTGCACTATCACTTCTTTGAATGCTGGTTGAATAATAGCAAATCTCAGCACGGCAGCATAAATTCCAAGCACATGCTTCCTCCCTCCCAGCCGATGCAACCTCGGAGTCCCAACAAACCCTTCACAGGTCTAAGCTTCTGAACGCAAACACGTGGTCCCAGCCTGCAGAGGTGCCATGAAGCTGTCACTGTCAATAAGTCATTTAAGGAACCTCAAAATTTCACAGTCTGAGCTCTGGTATTACAGACCATCCCCATGGGTAGCCCCGCAGTCCCATGGATGCTAATAACACTCGTCTCAGATGCATTGTATCTTTCTGACCTCAGAAGTTAAGCAACTTACAACTAACTTGAGTCACATCCGGTAATAAGTACTTCTAATTAATGACTCTTAATTGCTGCCAGAGTACTGTATTCCCACACCCATGATTAAGCATGTTCCTTACTCTGCTAGCCCACATCTACAATTGTGCAACTTTGTGCTGGTTATGGCTGGGATAGAGTTAATCTCTTTCACGGTAGATGGTGTGGGGCTGCGTTTTGGATTTGTGCTGGACACAGCGCTGATAACCCAGGGATGTTTTCATTACTGCTGAGCAGGGCTTACACAGGGCCAAGGCCTTTTCTGCATCTCACCCCACCCCACCAGTGAGCGGCTGGGGGGGGGTACAAAGAAGCTGGGAGCGGGCCCAGCTGGGACAGCTGACCCCAACTGACCCCAGGGATATCCCACACCATCATGCTCAGCACATAAAGCTGGGGGAAGAAGAAGGAGGAAGGGGGGAACTTTCAGCATGATGGCATTTGTCTTCCCAAGTCACTGTTACACATGATGGAGCCCTGCTTTCCTGGGGATGGCTGAGCACCTGCCTCCCCATGGGAAGGAGGGGATGAATTTCTTGGTTTGCTTTGCTTGTGTACATGGTTTTTCCTTAACCTATTAAACTGCCTTCATCTCCTATCCCACCGGGGGGGGAGTGAGCAAACGGCTGCGTGGTGCCTGATGGGGTTAAACCACAACAAACTCTTAACAATCCCATGCCTTTAGTACCCACACAGCTGTGCCATTCCTCCGGTGCTTTAGGAGCAAAGACATTGCTGTACATGACGGTGAAATGAGGTGTACGAAGTCTACCCACCACGCTGTTCCAGCAGCTGTAACATCATTTGTTTTCTTGCTGCCTTTGCTCTTAAACGATTATCTATATAGTTCAGAGAAAGGAAGATAAACATTGTCTTTTAAGTCCGACTTCATGCGCAGTTTTTGAGAAGACATTTCAGGATTTCAAAGCGTTTTCCAAAAAGTAACTTAGCCTCCTATAAGCCGTATGTGGTCGGGACTTCTTACTACATTTGCTTTAGAGACAGCTAAACCTATGCACTTGAGTTACCTAACAGTCCAGAGCCATGGAGTTAAAATGGGGGGGGGGGGAAGTCCCCGCAAGAAGCAGTACCCTGGGTGCCACGTCCATGTTCACAGAGCTGGTGGGTACACAGAACACCTGCCAGCCATCCAGAACAATGCTTTGCTGCCAACATTTACAGTTTTGTTGTGTGCCACATGGAAAATCATCATTTCCAGGCACCAAGATACTGCCTATGCAAGGTTTGCAGCCCTGTATCCCATAACCGGAGCGCTCCTGCCCACCCCGGGGCAAGCCCAAACCCATTCCCGACAGGACCTCCACCGAGAGGCAAGAGCCCTTAAAGAAGCAAAGCAGCCATGGAGGAACAGCCACCTGCAGGGTAACTCATCCTCCCTGGGCAAGGCTGGATGATGTGCTCCACCAGCTGGAGCACACCAAGCTACCTTTAAGCTAACTCGGTGCTGTCGCCACACAACAGCACACCACCCAGCCATCCCTCGGACAAGCCACCCACCATCACTACCGTGTGCTTTGCCTTTTGCTTTGATGGAAACCCAATGCTAAGACACTACTAGTGTAAATTCTGCAGCCCACCAGCTTCACCTTCAACATTTCTCCTCCAATTAAGACACGCTGTCCTTCAAATCCCGTGCCAGCATCGGGCAGCTGCCAGTCTTTCCTACACAAGTCAAGCTACTTGTGTGTAAAACCAGTAAAATGCACATAACTCCCCCAAAATAATTCACCATTTTTACGACAAGCAGTTTTAGGGGATATAGGTTTACAAATTGCTACCACGCTGAATTGAAAACATTTCCTAGAGCTTATTAAACATTTCTGTTAAATTGATCCACACCCATGACTGTTCCAGATAACAAATGAAAACGGTTTTGTTTCTCCGTAAGCCACCTGTAATAACCCAGCAATAGCAGCCAACAGGCACCAACCAGAGCTCCCTCGCCCTATTAGCATTACAGAGGAAAGCCTCCCCTTCTGCTGCTAATGATGTGCTCTACCCTGTATCCCCAGGAGACAAATGACTGCACTGGCTGATTGACTCCATCACAGGGCCATCGTCCATCAATGTATTGCCTCTCTTATTGAAATCTCATCTTGGGAAGAGAAAGTGCTTGGTACCACTTCCGAAAAAACAGTGAAAGCACTTTCAGAATAAGAGCTCCAAGATATATAATTAGAGCCAAATGTTTCAGCAGAAACACACATTTCCAACAACCTGAACATATATGCATGCTTTGTCCAACCAGGGCAAATAAGATTTATGTCCTTCTGCTAATCTAGATATTATTTTTTTTTAAACAAAGGAATGAAACATCTACCATAGACATACATTTCTTGGTCAAATTAAAACACAGACAGTGAATACAACCATACATAGAGTAAAGAATGGCAACTCGAGGATATCTAACTAGCTGATTTAATGAAGGGTGAGTTCCAGCCTCTTTTACACAGGTTTAAATCGCACTAACATCATACTGTCCCCACTGACACCTGCAAATAGCAGTGAAAGAAAATAAAAATCCTTTAATGTATTTATTTTGTACACAGATAATAAAATTTTTAAAAGGGAGTCATTCCAAAAACACTGCACATTTGGGAGTGGGACCAGCGTACAGGGGGTAACCCACGCTCACCACTCATCGAGCAGCATTCTGATTGACTTTGCAACATCACCAAAGCCTCCAAATCCCAGTACTTCTAAGTCCTCCGTCCACCTCCCTGACTCGATCACGTTAAGTTGCACATGAATTACCCAGACGTAGTTCCACCCACACAAAAATAATTTAGTTCAGGAAAAATATTTCAGATTATAATCAGTCTCACGTCTGTCTACTCAACAATATAAATCTGAAGAAGGCAGCTTTATCTCAGGCAAGATATTTTGTCTCACTTAGCACCTCTGCATGTTACAAGCAATCCATCATAACTCTGAAATCCCAGAGAACAATCTGCTTGAGGAAACACGTCTAAACATTTATTCCTTGTTTACCCCTAAACAGAATCCAAAACTGACTTGTTTTGCTTCCATTTTATTTAAAGACAACCAATCTGATAAGATCCTCATACTAAAGTTTCTAGAACTCGTGAACATATTCCCATGTAAGTTGTAAATATAGTTTCTGGAAGTTTGCACCTCCATATAGCAACTGACATAAAGCATACACTGTGCTTATTTAAACGTGGAACATTTCAGCTCTCAGCAAATTGCTATAAAATGTATGCTTCAAAATGTTTATCAGTCAGAAGGTTAAAATCAATTTGACTATTACAGGAATTCTGGGGTAAAGAACATAATAACAGATTTTTAGTATTTTGATCCTTGTAGCATAGGAAGTTACTCCATGATTCCAGGCCAGTGTCTCAAATAAAACCACATACAGTTCAAAATCAGGTCTCCTGGTATCACGATCCATACTCTAGATCCCTACAACCCCTTACTCTCACACATTTCCACTATTACTTAACAGAAGATTGGCCGTAGGTGTACTTATAACTTTCAGAAACACAAGCAGCAGTTTAAGAATACAATACTATCAAATCAATGCCCAGTTTTAGTCAGTTAGTTCTGTTTTTTTTCCAGGAAAGAGTTGAGATTCACCTGACTCTGAAGATACCAAGTTACTGAACAGTCAAACAAAACCCACCAGACCAACAAGAAGTGATGCTTTTCCTTCTCATTTCTATTTGAGCCAGTCAGAACTGCAATCTTTCCCACGTTTAACAGGCAGCGAATTTGTTGATGTACCAATTAGCACTCTGCTACAAAGAACATGCTCCTAATTAATAGCTGGCTTATGGGAAGAGCGATGTTAAGGATTTGGTCGTACCTCCAGATGTACCAAAAAAGTGTGAAAGGAGCGCTGGTTGATGTAAAGAAAAATCTGTCTGCACAAAGAGACAATCAATATATTTAGCATGTGTCAGCTGTAAAAGGAACTTACATAAATGTAATGGAGGCATTTCCACATTATTTCTGTCATACTGTGTAATCCTGGACGTCTGCTTAGGGTAGCATGCACAGGTTACTCAGTATTTGTCATCTGCTTTTTTTTGCAGTGTCCTTAATAAACACAAAGTGGCAATAACAATAATTTGCCCTTACCTGTCTGAAACATGCACACTTTAAATAAATCCTCACAAATGCTTCTATAAGACCCCTCTGGAAATGCCCAGATTTCTCCTTTTACCTTGTGAAGGAGGCCAATGCGAAGAGAGATGTGAAGTACAGCTGCAAGACACAGCCACAGAGAGAGCGTCTATGAATCTTATTTCAGGTCACAGCTACGCATTACGAAACTCCAGCGCACCTTGCGAGTGACCTACATTGCAGGACTGAAACCCACTAACCTACAGAACCACCTGAAATCCCACAAAATAGGTCAGTGGGTTTCCTCCTAAGAAGAATTACGCAGACAAGGAGAGATGCACATAATAAAGGACAAGCAGAGCTCATCCTTCGCCTAATGCGGGAGCACTCCGCAAGCCGTATCTCTCGCCTTGCTGCTATATTCCTGCACACTGGCAGGACTCCCCAGAAGGGCCGTGAGCTTCTGTGTTTCTTACCAAGGCCCCCTGGAAGGACCTGTCTGCTCGTTTAAGCCCAATGGAGCAGCACGGCAGCAAGGAATGATGAGCCTACCAACAGCAAAGCTGTTTGTTTAATTCATGTTGCTAACACAAAACAGGTCTCACAGCAGCCGGAGTACAAGTGACACCTGATTCACCATCAGCCTGGAGTTACGGCAGGGGTAATCCAGGCTATAGCACAAAAACTGTGGCCAGCCAGAGTGACCCATCCAGCCCACAGCACGTTACCTGCCAGCTTTCAATCCTCCTTGGTCTTGGGTTCTATGCATTGCTTTCAGGGACCCAACAGCTCAGCCAAAATGGAGCCCCACGGCACTACGAGATGCTAGGGAACGCTGACGGGCAGCACAGGACAGTCAGCCAAGAGCCCGCAGGAGCCAAGGGTGGCCACAGAGAACCACGCTTCACATCCACCACCTCCCCTCCTTTCAGCTATTGTGCCGGCCAACACTGCACAAACACTTTTCTATTTCCAGTTCATGCAAGGTTCCCCTTATCAGATGAACCCACATCAGTGTGCAAATACACACGTCAATCGTGCAAATGTAGCAGCCCCTCCGCAGCCAGCTGACGGGAACATGAAACAATCAGGGCAATTAAGAAAGGCACGCAGAGAAAGTTGCTCGGCATTCCTCTGCCTACCAGTTCCCCATAAGGACCTTAGAGCGAGGGCCAGTATCCCAGTGGACACAACGTCCGTTTACAGCAATAAAAGAAAGTTACATGCCCTCTCCTCCTACACGCACATACATACTTCGATTTAGATTCCCATCTCCCAAAAAAGCAGTCTATGGAGGAAGGGAAAAATTAATATCATCCACGCTGCATATTATCAGTGATAGATTAACATCCTCCATGTCAAAGTTTATCTATTAAATCTTTATACAGTCTCCAACAGAAATCAGAGATCAATCTTTAAACCCTACGACCCACAATCGTTTAACCCAAATGGGTAATCCACATGAAAACTGTAACACAGATTTTACTACGTTATTTAGCATAAAGACTTCCCTACCCCGCCCCGAATTAAAAAAAGCACCGCAACAGGTATCGCTATTATTCCTTAATAGGATCCTATCCAAGTGGTAGAAGCAAAGTGAGTCACAGCAGCCACCACAGTACCTACTGTGTTTGTCACCTACAGCATTTCAGGCACCCAAATTTGGCAACCATAGTGAAGGGGTATTGCCAAGGTGCTGCACGTCAATACCAAGGATGCTCTCTGCTGAGAATGATTTCCCAGAGGTGCTGAGACCCAAGAGAAATCCTGGAGTGATGGTAATGAGATCATTAACGCCAGAGCCAAACACTAGCAAAGAGCATATCAGGACACAACCCTTATTTCTTTTAAACAGCCCAAGTACAAGACGCAGATCTTACGGCCAGTGCTGTGCTTGCACCAGGATGACAGATACTAGCTGGTCTGAAGCTGAACAGCTTCATCTGCTCAGATGAAGTCTCACAGACTAACTCTGTTCTAGTTAAAAAGTAAGTGTAGCATATATCTGTACCAGTAGTCAGCTTATAACAGATCAATACCCCAAGCCACATGGCTGAGACAGCTGGGGTCCAGCAATACAAGTCATGAAGTCAAACTTAGCGTATTGTCAAACCACAACCCCAAAATTTGGGACTTGCTGCAAACCATCAGCATTGTCTGCTTCTAAAGTGTTAGGTTTGCAAAAGGCTCCTCTCGTCCTTAGCTCTCATGCCCCAGTGGGTTTGCCAGACCTAGCAGAAGTACCCCTCATCTACAAATTCAGAAGGTAACAGCTAATTACTTTTAGACAGCGCTGGTAAACAAGGTATGAGACAACAGAGATCAGAAGAACTCCTTGCACATGGGCAAACGTTTTGCAAATAGGTATTGTGCATTCCCAGCACTCAAAACCACCTTGGCAGAGCTTGGCTGTTCTCACCACCCACTATGCACAAAGCAGTCCCAGAGGAGGACACATCCTCAGGATCCGGATGGCCCCGTGGAGTGCTGGCACCACTCCAGGCTGGTACAGACAACGTTTCGCCCCACCTGATTCCACTGCCATTTAACTTCAGCGATCAACGGGAAAAATAGGGATGATTTAACCATAGATCTACATGGCCAATTAGTAAAACAAATACTACAGTGTAAAGGCTCCAACATCCCTTCCCACAACAGCTTTTTCCAGCCGAGTCACACACTCCATTTTTATACAAAACCACCACTTAAAGTCCAGCTATGATACTAAATGAAGCCCACTTCAATGCAGGTGAAAGCTATTTAACTTGAAAGAACTCAATGAAACCACTTTGCTTCCAACCTACACCACTGCTACACACCAAAGCAAGCATTTTTAGAAGACCAGTCCCACAAATACATGGCAAATAAGCAGGGCATATATTAGTTCTGTGGAGGTCAGGATCATGAGCCTGATTCTTCATTCCAGGAATAGCACGAGTATCTGGTGTCTATTCTGGTCAGCCCAGTTTGGATGCAGAACAAGACAATACTTTTCAATGGTGACATGGACAGTAGTTTACATCCTTCAAGGTTCTAGCTTAGATCCTGCAAAGGAATTTTCTGGAGAACTGAAGGGGAACAAAGGCCAGTATCTATCAGAGACACCTGTTCCACATAAGAGAAAATTTATTTTAAAATTATGATGAATAATTTCAGCTCGGCCTCCCCTCAAAAATAAGGATGGCAACAGAGTGAAGCACTACTGACATACACGCCTTGAGCGCTCCACAATGAAACGTGTTCAAATTGCTTAATGCAAACTCCAAACCATGCACTTTAGGCATACAGGTATTAGCAACAAATACAACAGAAATGCTTATTAAGTGCACGCCTTGCAGAGGACACACACACACAACTTGTTAATTTTGTACTGAAAAGTCCCATTGTTTTGTTAATTTGCATGTCAGACATCCAGTTGTTGCTCTCACATCTTCCACTGACTTTTTTTAGTGCATTTCTCTGTAATCAAGGCACATTCACGATAGAGGATGTGAAGTTCAGAAAAAGAAAGCACTTATCCTAAAGTTAGAGAAAAATTAACATCAGAGAAGCTCCGCATCACTTGCCTATTTATCCAAAAGGAAAGCTTCAGAAAACAGTAACTACCTCCATGAAATCAGAGGGAGGGGGGAAATATTCTCCTTCACATTGATGTCTGAAAGCAATCCCATGCAGAAACACTGTGCAGCCACACCTGGGAGGAGAGACGAAGCTACAAGAGGTGTACAGGAACACAACATATGCAAACCATCAGAGAACCAAAGGGGAAGAGGAGCAAGAATACCATTAAGAAAAACAAATGGGAACAGGGAGCCATCGCCTACCCTCAAATAGGAACACACGGCTCCCCATAACGGGAAATACGAGGCCAAATTCTGCCCTCACATTCCTAGGAAATCCAAAGTAAACTTTCCTTCCACATTTGAAGAAGTAATGGATATGGGAAGGGAACACGCGTCCGTGGAGCAGACTTCCCAGCAGAAGTTTTAATCCAAACCTTCTCCTGCGTGCAGAAGCTGACGGGGCTACACCAGAGCAAACCACCAGAAGAGCCACAGGACTCAAGTAGAAGTGGTGGCCAGCACCAGTTCCCTGTGCCGTTACACCAATACAAAAATCTTCCAGAAAGAAAAAAAGAAGTATTGTACACCCCAGCAAACACATTACCGTTGCTCACTCCCAAGCTAGCCAGTTAAATCGTCGTCTCACCCAACTGAACGTTGCTTTGAACATAGCTTCTATCTTTGCCATGATCCTCACAGAAGGAAGACTGTAGAAAAACCCAACACACTTGCCTAAATGGAGCGTAATAAAGTTTAACCATAAAATAGAAGGATAAAGTTGAGGAAAGGGAGTTACTGACATACTGTAACAAATCCAGTATTCAAGTACTTACTACAGGTTTAATGTAATCTTTGCACGACAACTCCCAATTCTTTTGAGACAGAATTGACCTCATTTTTATTTAAAAGTGCAACTGAAATATTTATAAAACAGCCCCTTGAAAAAGTATTCAGGTGCAATTTAACTGTTTAGCATCTACCACGATTTTGACTTGGCACGTCAACTCCAAAACTCACTGCGTTTAAAGCTCCTTTTATGAGATCCTAGGGAAAGGGGATAGTTGGACCTGAGAAAGTAAAACTCCTAACTGCTGCCAGCCACCCCTCCCACACGGCGACAGATTATACCGAGTCTGAAAAAATATACACACGGTGAGAATTAGCTAACGTCCTAACTAGTTCTCAAATCAGAGAATATTTATCAGCCAAAGTAAATTCTATAGCAAATGACTGGCTTCACAGTGGAGGTGGGGGGGAAGGGGGGAAATAGGTCATACCAGATCTTAATAAAAAAACTGGGCATAGTGCTAATTGCACACAATAATTTGATGAAAACCAGTTGCCTCACCACGTCTACGATGTCTGTCTTTCACTACTTTCTTGAGTTTTTTAAAAAGTTTGATAAATTTCCAATAAGTGTTCTTGAAGTAAGCCTTAATGAAGCAAGGCGGTTTTAAATGTGGAAAAGTGTCATCAACTTGTCAAACTGCAACTTAAAAGTCAAGCTCATCAGACACCTTATATTTCAAGTAATAAATTATCAGTCATAACTCATTAAGTGTCTTTACATCAGTCATTTAGTTTAAAAATTCTGAAGAATTTCCCCGGCATTGACTTGTACGTCACATACTGTAACACCCAAAGCAACACCACAACAAAGAACCCTGACCTCCCAGGTCTCCTCAGCATACGACACTCACTCACAAGATTCAGTCACTCCTGCTTTCGGTTATATTTATTCATAAACGATATAAATATGCAAGAAGAGATGATGGTCCATTGAATATTTTAAATACTTTCTCAAATTCTACAAACAAAAGCAATTTAAAAAGCAGCAAAAATGAATAGAAAGCTGATGAATTAAATGAATTAAAATTAGAAGCCATTCATAAGGGTCCATTAAAAGCTAAACAGAAGTACAATGTTCTAGACCCGAGGATCACATCTGCAAGTAAGGCGACAGCTCTTAACCTGAAATCACCAACTGTTATCCCTCTTAAGGGTCCTTTAACAGACAAAACATCCTACTACCTCAACAAACAGTTTGAAAATTATCATTAAAAAAGGAAAAAAAAAAAAAAAGTAAGGGCGGGCGAGAGAAAGCTGCTGCTCTCAAAATGAACATCAGCATGGTGGCCAAATGAAAATGATCGAGTCTGACACAAGATACAACCCATATGGGCTCCTACATCTCATTAAGACTCTCCTCCTACAAACACCCATGCACATGCTTGACGCGCCGCAGCGAGAACTCTCGGTGACTGCAAGGCTACGCGCTGTAGTAGCACAGTTAAATACCAGGCGACTGCAGGATCAACGTGTTTCACCTGAGCCAACAGGGAAGCCAAGGGAACAGAAAGCCACAGAAATCAAACGTGCTGTGAAGGCTTAGTTGCGTGACAAAATGAGATTGCACAAAACGAGTGAAGAATCAGCTCTAGGTGCGGACAGAACACTGCTGTCCCAAAAGCTCGACCTTATTCAATGCTGTAACCACACTATTTAAAATTGTTTTAAGTTCACCACCTCTGTGTATTTTGTAAAACGCGTAGGGATACTTGTAACCGACGTGCATCGTAAAACACGGAGTGAAGCACTACAGCACTCCGTTGCTGTAACTCGCAGAGTTTCAATGGCCCAAAAGCATGCTCCCCATTAAAAATGTAGGCACTTCACATTGTCTAAAGCACAGTGTGAACAATAACCAACCGAACACGCTTTCACCTCCTTTGTCAATCAAGTCAAGACAGCCAAGTCATGCAACCAGCCTGCTGATGAGAGCATCTCAATACGCTGCTCCACTCAAAGGAGGAAAACGATGCCTTTCACAATGGCAATCTTACGGACTGCTTCCTTGGCAGGGCAGAGCAACGGGAACTCACGTTTGGAAGGTACAATATGAACAAAATCGGAAGTCAACGTGGTAGAACAAATCAGAAGAAGGAGGAAAAAGCAGAGCACCACATGCTTGTTTTACTGCCGACTGGTATTTCGAGGACAAACTTTCTGAACCCATCAGCTGGGACAGTGCAAGTTTTGGGGTCTTTTTTTTTTTTTAATTAAGTACTGTATGTCATCTTCACCATCTCATAAAGACTTCCACAGTTATTCAGCGCAAGGCAATCGGAGAGACCTGACAGCTAAAGCTTTCAGAAATCCGCACCATTCCCACACTGAGCACAAAGCCGATTCCTTTCAGATGACAACAGACACCAAGAGATCAACATCTTGGGAAGGGAGTTGTTCTCGTGGCATATTTCATTTCAGCCGTTCCCCTTCTCACTCCCTAATCCTCAAATCATTTCTCCTCCTGTACAAAACAGAGGTAAATCTCCACCCAAACCACAGAAAACTGTCTGCCCCAAACCAGAGTCAGAACATTCCTGGCTGCCCGCGGATCTCCGCGAGGTCCTCCGCACATCAGCGACAAAAAAGCACAGAACAACAAAAAGATTCAGGTCACTGCCACATCCATGAAACATGTCTTCCAGCTCCAATTAAACGCTTGAAAGAGAATTTTTAAAATCCACAAGCTTTTGAACGGGGAGAGAAGGGACTGCATCGGGGGGGAAGGGGGAGTGCAAGCAGCCGATATCCGGGCAACAGCCAAACAAAAAAAAAAATAAAAAAATCAACAAGTCCGTGCAGCCCAGCGCAGAGCAAAAGCCGCGTCGGAAGGTGCGGACGTACCTTGTGGAGGTGCCTTTCCTGACATCGCAGATGCTGCATTTGAAGGCTTCGGCGCTGTTCCTGAAGGTGCACACGCTACAATCCCAAAAGCCTTCGTCGGCTGCAGGTTTGGCTTGCCTTTTCGGCCTTGGGGAGGGGGAGGGAGAGGGGAAGCGTGTGTGTGTACGTGTGTGTTTGGGGAGGAGGAGAGAGGCGGCGGGAGGAGGAGGGAGAGGAGGAGGAGAGAAAGAAAACACACACATGAGAAACCATGTTACAGAGCCCCGAGACCCACCGCCTGCTCCCACCGCCGCTCTCCCCCCCCCGCGCCCGGGAACAGCCGACAAACACCTACCGGGGCCGGCGCCCGGAGAGGTGCGGTGCAGCGCCGCGCTCCGCCCCCGGCCCCGGCCCCGCGCCGCGGGAGGGCCCGGCCGGGCCGGGCCGGGCCGAATCCAGCCGGGCCGGGCCGGCCGCGTCCCCCGGCGCCCCCCGCACGGCGGCGGGGGCCGCCCCCCGTCCTCGGAGGGAGGGTGGGAGGGTGGGTGGGAGAGTTTGAAGGCTGGGAGGCGCGTTCCCTCCTCCACCTTGTTAAACCTCCCTTTGTCTGGGAGCAGCGAGTGCGCGGAGCGGGAGTGCGAGCGAGCGGAGCCGCCATGGCTGCTCTCACACCAGACCAGCCCTGGCACCGGCGGCGGGCAGGGAGACACCGGCGCTCCTCCGCCTCCTGCTGCCCTTCCACGCTCCCTCCATCTTAGGAGCCTCCCTCCCTCCCGCCCTCCCCGCCCGCAGCCCCCCCCCACCCCCCCGCCCCGGCCCCCCGCGTACCTGGCGGGGCGGCGCGGGCACGCCGCCCCCCTCCCCGCGGGCTCCCTCCATCTTAGGAGCCCCTGCCCGCCGCGCCCCCCCTTCCCCCGCGGCGGAGCGCACGCAGCAACAACCCGCCAGGGGCCTACCCACCGCCATCCCCTCCCGCCGCGCCAGCGCCGGGCCGGGCCCGCCGCCGCCGGCGGGGCAGGGGCGGGCAGGGGCGGCCCCCGCCGCGCTCCCTCCATCTTAGGTGCCTCTCCCCGCGCCCCCCGCGCCCCCGCTCACCTGGTCGGGCTCTTCTTGTCGCCCATGACCATGGATCGGGGCCGCCCCTGCCCTGCGCACAAAGAAAGAGGCGAGGGGGAGGGGAGGGGGACGGGGCTGCCTCCGTCCAGCAGGCTCCGGCTGCTCCTCACCCCCGCGCCGCCGCTCCTGCCGCTGCCAGGCTCCGCTCCAGACTAGCAGCGCAGCGCAGCCCGGCGCCCTCCCTCCTCCTCCTCCTCCTCCTCCCTCCTTTCCCTCCCCGCGCCGCGCCGCTCCGGCGGGCGGAGCTCGCCGCCGCGCCGCGGCCAATGGGGGCGGCCCCGCCGCCAGCCCTGGCGGGGAGGAGAGCGGGGAGCGCCCCCCGCGCCGCGCCGCCTCCCCGGCGGGTCCCACCCCCGCCCCGCCGCGGCCCTCCGCCCCCGGCCGGGAGCCCCCGCGGGCCGCCTCCCGCCCTCCCCTCAGCGCCGCGGGCGCTGCCCTCCGCACCGGGACCCCGCCGCGGCGGGAGGGCGGGCTCCTCTCAGGCGGCGGTGGCGGGTGGCCCCTTCCGTTCCCCTCCCTTCCCCCTCGGAGGGCTCGGCGCCCGCCCGTCCCCGGGGGAGCGGGGCTGAGGCCGGCGGCGCCCCCGCCGGGGCCTGCTGCGGGCGGGAGCCCGTGAGGGGCGAGCGCGGCCCTGGCGCCCCGTCCTGCCCGCGGGGCGGGAGCGGGCTCCGGGCGGGGCGGCAGGTACCGGCGGCCGTCAGCGGGGGCCGGGGGATGCGTAGGCCGGCTCCCGGAGGGGAAGGGCGGCCAAACCGTGCCTCGCCCCGCCGTGCGGCTGCGCTGGAAGTTACCCTGAAGGGTTGGGCAGCCGGGAGCAAACTCCTGCCCCGTGCCCTTCCCTCGGGCTCCCTGCGCCTTCACCAACACCTCGGCTGCTGCCTTGACGAATTTCCTTTCCCCCTGGGGTCAGGTCACTAACCCGTGCAGAGCCAGAGGCGCTTCGGCGGCGCTGCCGTAGTCTTCCAGAAACATCCCATCAATCCCTCAGCCATCCGTCAGCTCCACTGAAAGCACAAGCTGCGGTTCTGCAGAACTCCTGAGGTGGCAAAAAGCAGCATTTACCAAAAAGCAGCAATCCTGCCCCAAGTTTCCCCCCCTGCCCCTTCGGGCCTGGGGAAACACTGGCATGGCGGGCTGGACGGTGCCATGACAAGGACAAGCCCTTGCCCTTCACTGAGCCACTCTTCACACGGGGCCGGTTCCTCCACAGCGGCTGCAGGAGGAGATGGGGGCAAGGGACAGCTGAGGAAGGATGGAGGAATGAGTGATAAATAAAGACAAAAGTTGGTTCGACCACTCCTAGCTGCGTGAGTGCAAGCCTTGCAGGGCAGACATTTTTTCACCGTGCTTTCCCAGTTTCTCAGTGGCGACGAAGCCAAGCTAAGAGCTCCCAACAGCAAAGAGCAAACTTCATCCCAAGGCAAGAAACAGCGCAGACAGGAGAGATGTCCACGGGCTGCATTGGGGTGCCCCCCGGGGAGCGGGGCTGCAGGGCGAGGACAGTCTGAACAAAGTTAACCTATGGCTGAATGCAAGAAAAAAAAAATAAAGAAAATTGCTACTTAAAAAGCAAACCAACGTAAGTGGCTTAAGGCAGGATACGCTCCTACCGTGACAGGAGGAAAGCATAACCGTGTCCTGCGCTTTAAAGCTTTAGCGATCCGGACTCACTCGCAAGCCACAGAGTTTTTTTCCCCGCCACTGGTGCCCATTTTAACAGTCAAATCATGCTGATGGAGTCACCTCTCTGTATTTAATAGCTGCATGTAATCCACTTACCCTACCCAGCCCCCCCAGCTCCACACAGGTAGTTTAACCCTTGCCGTCACCTCTGCCAACCGATTTAACTGCGATTTGTACGGACGATGACTTTTTTCCTACGCCATGCAAGTTCCCGAACAATACAGCGAGAAGCAGACATACTCCAAGGGCAGAGTTAAGGTTGCGCAATTATCACATGTAGGAAGTGTCATTTTCCCATTGCATCTGCTGTTTTCCAAACATTTTTGCTCTTTTAGATTACAGCAGTAACGTTTGCTTCGGGAATTTGTGTGGGAACAGT
The DNA here is from genome assembly GCA_017310255.1 of Butorides virescens. NCBI lineage: Eukaryota > Metazoa > Chordata > Aves > Pelecaniformes > Ardeidae > Butorides > Butorides virescens. The sequence continues at coordinate 37,390 of JADKXX010008518.1, read as the reverse complement.
AACTCAGCAGTGCTCACGGGGTCTGGTACGCGCAGAGTCCTGGTGTGCAATCGCTACCAGAACTTCACGGCGATGATGTTTATGGGGACAACGAGAATGACGTGTTTGGGGACAAGGTCAGTGAAGAACCTGAGAAGAAGCACAGAAAGGCAGAAAGGGATGAAATTTTGATTGGGGAAGAGATCTAGGCACGGTCTGACTCCTGTTTTCTGCCACAGCTGCTTCCCTTAGCTCCCCATTGCTGCGTTGAGCAGAGTGACAGGCACCACAGGCATGGAGTAAGTTATTGTGGAAACACCAAGGAGCTAGGGCCCATTTTTAGAAAGCAATTTATCTCCTCAAAAAAGTTTCAGGGTCGCTGTTTTCTTTGCCTAGCAAAAGTTGTTTTCTTTCCAAAAACCTACTACATCCTTTATTATCAATTCCCCTGGAAACCCTCCTTCCTCAGCAAATAACGCTTTCAAAGTCACGTGTTAAAAACTTGGCAACCCAAGTATAGCGTGACTTCATTCGGTCACGTACATGCAACGGGAGGTGATCATTCCCAGTTTGTTAAACGCTCTTCAAGCCTCGGTTGGGTGTCTCTGCCTTCATGGACAGTTCCTGGAGGAGCGCCGTGGCTGCCGGTGGGCTCGTGTGTTGATCCAGCCGGAGATTTTGGGATGCTGCATCCTGCGAGCAGTGCTTCCCTGTTCACCCCTCCAGACACCAACACACCAGGACAGGAACCATTAGCAGAAATTGGGGCTGAAAACACAGTCAAATTTAATTACAGCTGCCTTGGTGGGGTATTTCTTTCACACTGTAGTGTTAGCACAGCGAGTTATCCTGCCAGCCTCAAAATTCACCGAGGTGGTGTGGGCAGTGCACCCCACTGAGCTTTTGGGGATTTTTGATGGAGTTTGGGCTCTCACGTGCTTGCAAGGCAGCCTTGGGCAAGTCATTTAGCGCTTCTCATTAACTCTGGCACTCTTGATTTGAAAAGTGAAAGGACTAAATTTCTAGGCTCACAGGTGAAGCTATGGCACCAGTTTTCAAACCAAACTGATTCCAGCTAAATATTTTGGACTCCATGGCACAGTTGGTGGCAAATCCAGCAGAAGACGTTCCCACCCTTGCCTCCTGAAGATGCCGCTTTCTCAGCGGTGCCAACTGGGTGCAACTGCTTGCTTGAGAGCACTCTCAGCTGCAGGAGGATCCCATTAACCCGCTTCTTTCCACCTCTCCCTTTCCCCCACCACGTGTATTTTTAACGACAAAAACCTTGTAGAGAGACACTGTTTGGAGATGCTTCCAGGGCACGACCAGAGACGCAGCAGCAGGGCAGGCATGCTCGCAGCTGGGAGAGCAGGGCATGAACCTCTCAGGCCAGCCTGGCTGCCACAGCCTATGCTGGGAGCTCACACGCAAATGGCTTTGCCCAGCAAAGCTTTGGCTGTGCATCAGTACATCCTTCATGTCAGGTATGGAGGTGTGGGGACAAGACAGATGGAGCATGGTTACTCCTCTGCACCAGCTCAGCATCCCCATACTCCTCCCCCGAACCATCCCTCACCCCAGCAGCACCGCTCCTGCTTCTTTGCTTCAGCCCCAAAACAGGCGACAGTCCAAACCGATGGTCCGTACCCTCCCGGGAGCAGCTGGCCAGGGATGCTCAGAGGCACATCCCTGAGCTAAGCACCCTGCTAATAGCCTCTTCAGCGTGGTGAGACCTCTGAAACCTGGGGTGCCAAGAGTGCAGGGATAATTCCCTGCACCTGGACTGTCAGTATAAACAGATTTAAAAATAAACTGGGATGCTACACGTGCAGCCAAAGTCAGTATTTGTGCATCGGGTTCAACGCCAAACATAAACATTATCTTGAGCTTCTCGGCCCCGTTGGTCACTGTGGTAAATAAGCGTTTTTGTAATTTTGCATCAGATGTGCATAACTTCTCAGAAGTGACTGCTGTCCTGAACAGCCTGAAGTCTAACCATTGGTGAATGACTTTTCTGTGGGTTTGATAAGGAATTTGTTACACAGGAGTTGGAATCAGGCTCAGGATACGGGTGTCTCTCTTAGTTTAGCCAGAGCTGAAAGGATCAGAAGTGCTGCTGCTGCTCTCTGGGGCAGGGAAGTTGCGTAGCACCACGCGATTAGCATCTTTTAGTAGAAGTGGGTGGAAAGGGAAATTGGCAACTGAGAGTAGACGTGGTGAACCAGCTACACTAGAGCACCTCAACAGCCAGCATTCATGTCACTGTGTCCTGCTGAAGGGGATTAAATGCATTTGGCTTCCCCAGGTTTGCAGGATGAGAAGACATCGAGGGGTAGAAGAAAAAGAGGCTGCGTGAAAGCCAGCGGGCTTCACACAAAGTAGCGTAACGTTTGCTGTACCATGAGAGCATCCTTGGCAAGGGAAGCAGGAACCTGTGCTCGGAAGCCTGGAAGTCTTCACCACAAAACAGAATACCAAACCAGAAAGCACGCGTTGGCCAGAGATGGTCATGGCCAACTGACCGCACCCTCTCTCGCTTTCGAAGCACAGCGTTAACTGCCATCGGCTTCAGGTGCCAACGCCAGCAAGAAGGCAGGAGGAAACTACTCCTGGAAGTCTCACTTAGCACTTGACAGCATCTTGAAAATGTGGCCCAGGCTGCGTTTGCAAGCTTTTGGGGAAAAGCGCTGTGCTAGTTCTGTGTAAACAGAGAACTGGCTGATGGATGGCCCTGGTGCACCACAGAGATTTATGCATGCTCCGGCAAAACGTACTGAATTAACAAGTGTCTCGGATTAATACAGGGGCACTAAGAGACTTCACTGATAATTGTGGGAGAGAAACAAATGATAAGGAAGAGCTACCACCCAGTGCGCCGTTTTCTAGACTTCAGCAGAGGCTGGGAGGCACATTCAGATGGGATATTTTTAGCTGAGCTGGGAGCACAGGCATGGCAAAGTAGGCGAGGGATGAAGCAAGGAGAACCACAGGGCTGGGGGAAGATGGTTGTTAGAGCTCCTCAAAAAAAACTGCCTTGGGATGAATAATACTTGATATTTTCCTTAGTGACCCCATCAGGAAAAGGAGGGATTGTGCTAATAACCTGAAGATGAGAAGCAGAATGTCACATTGGAAGAAGAGAATAACTTTGAGAGACAGCAAAATGGAAATGGGATGAAATACAGTGTTACCGACTTAGGTAGCTGGGTGCTCGGAATAAAACTTTCTGCCTTAGAGAAGAAGCTCATTGGTGTGACACACAGGAGGGAGAAGACCTGTCTCGGGTATTTGTGTGCCGCTGGCGTGACCTAGCTCCTGAAAAGGCCAATGTCAAGCGGAGGGTATCAGGAGAAGTACCAACAAATAGAGACAGGGAAACATATAATTACTTTGTACCACGTGCAGGCAAGATCTTGTTGGAATTACCATTCCCCAGACAATTCTCCAGTTGAAGAAAAAAAAAATGCATTCAAGCTGGGCCAGGAGTTTCTAGGATGGTTAGAGGAATGGAAAGCCTATTTTATGAAAGAAGTCTCTACAAACTCAACTTGCTCAGCCTAGGGAAACAAAGGCTGGGAGGGGATATGAGCACTCTTTAAAAAATACACTGGGGAAGGAGGCAGCACATTGCAGCAATAAAAGAGCTAGCAGACAAGAAAGAAGAGCACAACTGATCTATGCTGGATGTGTAGGCTGGAAACTAGACATCTGTTTCTAACCTTCAGAGGAGCAAGGAACAGAAACAGCCTGGCGATGGGAGGAGCAAAGGCAGTTGATGTAAAGATGGATCTTGCTCACTTACAGAGGGAATCACACGGTGGAGCAGCTCACGCGGACCCTCCTGCCCCTGTGATCCCGCTGAGGTCAGGCCCTGCTGCTGCCATCAGAGCCCTGCCTCTCCCTCCTCACCCACTCACACCAAATAATCTCGCCCGACTCTTTTCCAACCAACAGATTTCAGTGGATGCTCTCACAAGGGCAGGGGAGAGGTACAGGGAGAAGAAAACTCTTCATCCAGCTTCCGTGCCTAGAAATGGATTTCTCAAACACCCAGGGATTTCCAATTTGCTTCTAAATTTGGTATGCGTGTTTTTCCTCCCAGAAAACTTAAAACTTCCTCTATTCAGCAAAATAAGGGTATTTTTAAAGTTTTCTTTTCCTTTTTTTTTTTTTTAATATAATCTATTTATAGCTAGTCTTTCATGGGTTCTTTGGAAAATAGTTTTAGGACTGAATTAGCAAGTGATCAAATGCCGACTATCAGGAACTTCAAACGGCAAGCCAAAAACTTTCTATCAGAAACAGCCTGCTGAAGAACAACGTGGTAGAAAAAGGATCTGAAAGATGAGGAGCAATGTGCAAGCAACAGCCAGTGCCAAGAATCTCCAGGGTCTGAAAACCCTTAAAATGCCAGACAGGAACAGAAAACAGCCTGAAAAGGTAGAGGGGCATAAAAAACTCTGCATGCAACAGCATTAAATACAAAACTCCGCTGAGTAGAAAAGAAAGCCAACAAAAACTAGAGGCTCTAGCTAAGCATCCTGCACGCTGTATTCTACAGATAGCAAAGGCTGTGCAATTTAAATCTGTAATCCCTTCCCAAGCAAAGAGGCTTTTGCAATAGCGCAGATTGGATGCCACCAGCATGTGAATTGGCATCTTGGGACTGCTCTGGAGAGCAGAGGTCAAAGTTTAGTGATGTATGTAGTTGTCTCCCTAATGGGTCTTATTGATTATTATCCATAGAAACAAGCAACGTCTCCAAATCTGCCTCCCCCTTTGTGCTAGATGCTGGCAACCAAGAAAAAGCACCTTGATCTTCTAGCTTCATGCAGTTTGTAGAACATTGAAGCCTGTGACGAGGAAAGACACAAAGTTGCTGAATAGGCTAATAAAAGACAGCAAGTGGAAACTGGTAAATAGATTTGTGTAACATCTGCATAGCAATGATACGTGGGAGCACAGTGTCAAAAAATAATATCTAATTAAGTACTAAAAAAAAAAATTAGGATTACATGACGAGGGAAAAGAACAAGTCAACACTGGAATTCAATCACCTAAGTAGATTATGTGTTGTGGAAGGGGCTGAAAAGCCCCAGTACAGATAAAGCCAGATTCACGCTTGTCCAACCGCAGGTATTCCAGCAAGGTATCTTAAATATTGCAGTGAAATTGTCATATTTGTGATACAAAACAGTGGTAATAGGTTGGTATCTTCACAGCACAAGCACAATTCTGTTGTGGTAACTTCAACAGGAGAGCAAAAATAGAAAAAGCGCCAGAAGGACTGGACCAGAAGTACCAGTGCTATTTTTTCCTGCTCCAGTGAGCACTGCTGTGGCAGCCAGCCAGCACGGTCGTGTGAGCAGAGCCATCTCGGGTAGGGTCCCAGGAACCCCCTCGTGAGGAGACTGAGCTGATGAATAAGCAAGGGTAAGGGTGATTTTCAGACCTCTTCAAACTTCCTGGGTTTGCAAGATGGAGCCAGAGAAAGCAGGCTCCCTCTTGAGACTTCAGTACTTCCACTTCTGGCTGCTGCTAGAAACTGGAAGTGCAGGGGGAAAAAAAAAAAAACACAAAAACACAACACTCACAACCCTGTCTATAATATTTCTGAAAGTCAGAAGACATCCCATTTGGGTTCAGGGTTAAGAACCATCTCAGGCAGCAAGGGAGGTCTTGTCTCTCTCTGGAGATGTTTGCCCACCTCCATATGGAGACACAAGGCCATTAAGGCTGGCCCTACTGATGCGCTGCCTGAGAGCTGTCTGTCTGCTCCGTCCATCCTCATCCTCACCCATCTCACAGCTTGCAGGCTGAAAAAGGGCAGAGGAGGTTGGCAGCCGCCTCGTAGTGAGTCCTCCACGCAGGGCAGGGATGAAGCAAGGCAGGACCACGTAGGTGACTCCTGTTCCTGGCTCTGTGGGACGTGCAGCTTGCCAGCACAGGTTGTATCAACCCAGTTATCTACCCGCACACCCTCACATTGAAAAAGATGGGCCTGCACACCTGAAAAAGAAGAAAAACATGCGAGTATAAAGCAAAGTATAGACTGTGTCATCGATATTGAGGCTGTAGCACAAACCAGATCAGCAGTAACTCCATTTACTCCAGTGGAACTGTAACAACATGATGCCAGCCCCTGCCAGGGATGTCGTCGTTCAATATACGTCTGAATCTTAGAACAGCAACAAGCCACACACTCATTTTTCTTACAGGTACAGCAAATCTGGCTTGCTCTGGGGCGTGTGAAGGGACCAGCTCCAGGCAATCAGAGATGCTGCGCTCTGTGCAGCTGGCATGAGGATCACCGGCATCTGGTGGGAGCGCAGCTACTCAGGACTCACCAAAACAACAACAAAAAAGCCTCTTTTCTCATAGAGTACAGCTGAATTCCCTTCCTCCCTTTCCCTTAACAGATGTCAGAAAAAAGCATGAATGACTGCAGCTCTGCGCTCGACTCGCAGCTTTCACACTTGCTGCAGAGCTGCCCTGCTGCTTCTGAACCCAGTTCTGGAAGGTGTTGCTTTGTGAAAAGAAAAATAGAGAGAAAGGAAAAAAAAACCACCACCCTTAAACACTTAATAGTAAACTCCTTCAAAAGAAAACTTGCTTCAAGCCAAAAAACATTTGCCAAGTTTCAACTAAATGTGAATTTTCACAGTGCTGTAATAAACACCTCAATATGGGGGTTTCAAAATGAGAATGCTGAGACAACTTTGCTCCAAGCAGTTCAAAAAAATATATATATAATATATAGCTTTTTTTAAAGAAAAAAAATCAAACTACCCCAAGGAGACATTTTATGGTGCTTCAGTTATATATATATATATATAAGCAACAAAACACAGAGAAAGCAAAATGAAAAGCCACGGATTCATCTCTTGCCCATCATCCCGGTCATGCAGGAGGATGTAGGGCTTTCCCCCCAGAACCGGATCCCAGGTCTGGATGCTATCGCAGCAGATTAACCTGGGAGTGCTACGGGAGGGAAGCATTTCCAGGAGGGAGAAGTGGTGTACCGCAGAAATGCTCTTGCGGAACCTACCTGCCATTTTATCTTCTCTAGATTCCATCCAGGGTTCCCATGGACTCTGGGACACGCAGCCGCTGAGTTCTGAGCCCAACGCCTCCTTCCCCGAGCACCGCACCAAGTGGTGCCTGCCACGGCTGTGGGCATCGGAATGGCTCCAGTGAGGCTCTCCAGCAACTGATGGTGATGGCACGAGCCATCAGATGTTCCTTGGACTGGAAGAGACTAAATTCTTGACTGCTCAGATGTTGAAAGGCTTTTCTTGCGCTTAGGCTGGTGTGTAAGGCGGGATCCTGAGAAAGCAGAGCTCTGGGTGCGAAGCACGAGCACATCGATCTTTTCTCAGGACCAAGTCTGACTGCCTGCTTTGCAGACACCTGATGATTTGTTTTGGAACGTACAAAAATGCCCTTAAATCCAATTTAGGCATTAAGGGAAAAAAACCCGTGTGTGCCGTATGGTAGCTTTGCAGCCCCAAAGGCATCCACAGCTCCTGAGGGGACAGTGGTGCTGCCGTCACCGGTCCAAAACAAGCATCGTGGTGCTGCCAGCTACAGCATCCCTGCAGAGACGAGCCATGGGACTGTGCTGCCAGGGGGACCGACAGCCTTAGGCTGGTTTTAATTCTGTCCAGCTCCCTCGTGCCATCACACATAGGACAGATCGGGGAAGCTGCAGCAAGAGAACAACCCGTGTTTCTGCAGGGGAAGAGCCCGTGTTTGGGACTGCAGCCATGAGTTAGCTAAACTTGTCCAAATAAAGGAGGAAAAAAAAAAGCTACTTACGTTGTTTCCCCAGCCTCAGAGCAATATGTTTCCCTAGGATCAATTCAAACATAACAGGTTGCTGCGTTCAGAGCTAACACTAATCTTACACCAGGAGAATGAATTAAAAAAAATGAAGAGCTTGCTGCATTCATTGCTAAAAAAATGAATCTTGTGCTGAGAGCTTCCTTTTCTACTTTCCAACTGGCCACCTTGCTTTCATTCAAGGAAAGCCTGAGTAAAAATGTAAAACCGTTTCCAGGTGGTTTTGGTTAAAGCAAACAAAGAGCCGTGAATTGTGTCAGTGCCTGGTTTCAGGCATGGCAGAAGGTGGAAGGTTAGCCAGAAAGAGAGAACTGCTTCTGCTGAGATACAGCCACCGGCCTAATTAGGTGGAATAGCTATTAGCGATTCCACCTAATTAGATAATTAGATTAATTGTCTAATTAACTGAGATTGTTGTTAGACAAAGGCAGGTAGAGCCTCAGAGGTGATAAGGAAGATATCAGGGCAAGGTTACTCTGTGATTTATATTGATTTCTTTAACAGTTCAAGAAGTCCCCTGGTTCTCACATTTATTTACCCTAGTCTCCGTCCTCCAGGGCTGTTTTAAAGTGATTAAAGCAGGGAAGAGGGGGGGCTGCTTTTTTAAAAACAGAGAAAAGGGAAAAAAAGAAAGTTCCACTGCAAGTTGCCCCCCATGCTATTGAAAACTCAGGACTCGGCGGAGGGGAGAAACCAGGCTGGGCAGGGGGATGCCATGGGGACAAGGACTGCCTGTGTCCCCCCACTACTTGTCCTTGGATTTTGCTGTGCATCTTCCCCACAGACTTTTTTTGGCTACCCAGGTCGTTTGTCTTTGGGGAGAGAGATGACATGAACTAATGATGCACCAGCACCAAACGGTAGCTGTGGTCCTGGCAGATTTTTCTCCATCGCTTGTTCTCTGCTTGCAGTGCTGGTGGGAACCACAAGCCAATTAAGGAGGCCTCGTTGCGGTAGACGTGGCGTAAAAGTAGCATTAGAGCATCCTACCCCAGAGACCCGGCAGTCCTAAATACCCAAGGGCTAGCGCAAGGCAGGTTTGCAAGTTTAATAAGCTAAGTCCTCCTCACTCAGGCGTGAAGCTAATATTATGCCAGGCAGGCCCGGGTGGAAGAGGCACCGCCGGAGCCTCTGGCTTCCACGATTTCAGCTGCCTGCTTTGAATTTCACCACGATGGAGCCAGGCCCACGGTGGAGCCCAGATTTCGGGAGGCGCAGGAGGGCGTGCAACCAGATCGACCCTGCCCTTCCCATCCTATGTCTATTGTTAGATGCATCGAGGAATTTGACCCACTTTGGGAGTTTCTGGTGGTTTTTCGCATTCCATTTGTCCTTTCTGACTAACGTTTCGCGCTTGTGTGTCACAGCCCTGGCTCTGTTCCCTGTGGTGGATGTTCAGATTGCCGGAAAAAGATCCAGCTGCTGTATCTCACTGCGTTTAGAGCTTCTAAGCTCTGAGTGGATCCAAGACGCTACCCACACTGGGTTTCGAGTTGTCCCCTCCACGTGCCAGCTCCACCTAGCATCCTCCCTTCTCGCCGAGCTTCCCTCCTCCAGCCAGCTGGTTGAGTTCAGACCTTACAGACATCACACACTTGCTCGCACCGGGTACACAAGCTGTGCAGGCTACAACATAACATTTGCAGAGGCCCATAGCAAGCGCAATCACAGGTGGGCTCTTCCCTGAGTTTTGGAGTTCGGCTCCACGCTGCAGAGCACAACAGCATTTAGAGATCTGGCGAGCAGGACGTCCTCAGCGCAAGGCCAGCTTTCTTGCTCACCTCCCTGTAGGAATCTTCACAAATCAGCTGTATGGCAGAAGAAAATGGTTTACACACCTTGTCAAGAGCTCGATGGGGACTTACGGTTTATCTTCTCTAGCTTTGGTCGGTCCCGCAGCTAGACCACCCCCTCCCCACTACGAATGCCTCACCATCGCTTCCCCTAACTTCTGCTGTGCACCCCTGAGGGTTCTCTTTCGTACGCCCTTATAACACTCGACTTCTTCGTTCAGCCTGTATATAATAATAGCTTAATAACTTTATAATAGCTCCAGCCTCTCTCCTGAGAGGTACAGAAATAAACCCATCTTTCCTCGCTGCAGAGACTACGTTAACAGAACCGTTATTGGTGAAGCCAGAATCATTACAATTTTTAGCACTCATTGCCCCTGCTCCAGCGAGCGTGCCTTGCCATCCGTTTCGGCGAGATGCTCCACCCTGGCCTTAGCAGCATCCCGAGGAAGAGCCGCAGAGCGTAACGTCACGCTGGTGCCCTGGGTACCCCATGGGGCTGGGCAGGCTGCGCCCCACCAGGCACAGGACACCGGGCTCCCACTCTCCTGCCTGCACCCCTCCATGCCCCAGAGGCCACGGCCATGATCTCAGGCAGGAGAACTTGCTGTTCCCTAACAAAATGTTTGTGTCTCCATGGGAGCTAAAGGGTTGCAAGCGCAGAGCAGCCGCGTCGCAGCCATCCATCTGTTAAGAGTATTGGAGCAAGCGACTTTCGAAGCCAACAGACACTTTTTCGCAGAGTTTTTCCACTGTAGAGAGTATCACAAAAGCTTCTATTTTGTTGTGCCATAATACTGGTAACCAAGAGAGATTTTTATCATTTTCAGCAAACTCTGAAACCCATCCCAGGCCTCAGGGACGGAGCTCTCAACCAGCCGCAGGACGCGCTGCCCAGGGAGGAGAAGACCAGTCCCCAGCAGCCTCAGAGAGTAACCTCACCTCTGGAAAAACTTCCCCTAACAGTTTTGGCCACCTTGGAAATCTGTCACCAGTGTGCCGAGGCTGTCCCTCATTAGCTGGCAGGACGGAGGGAGACCACAGGCCAAGAGGAATGAATTTAAGTCATGCCCAGCAGCAGGCTTTTAATGCCTATCACAAAATCTGGCTGTTCACTACTGTTTTCATCCGGTTCAACAAGTTTGCAGGAATTGGACTGCAAGAAATCAAGTGACTTAACTTAAAGCTGGAGGCTGATCATCCACAGAATCTAGCAGCCTGAATGTGCTGATCGCATTTGGTGCCGAAGGGCCCGGGTGGGCAGTTATTTCATTTTCGGGGCTTGGAAATCAAGCAGCGCGTCTCACTGCAGCCCCAAAGTTCAAACCCCGGAGGACAGTAAATCAGGGAACGGTGCACAGGCAGCACATTGACACTCCTCGGCATAAATATCAATTTTCACACTGCGGTCAGGTTCTGTAAGTGTGGGGAATTGGTGTGGCAACGGGATTTTAACAAGGTCTGGTTGCGATTAATCCCTTTCTAGGCAGTTCCTCTAAAGACTCGATTCCTTGCGATCACTCGGTAATTATGAGACTAAAGCAAACTGGAAGGAACTGCAATGAACAGCTCTATGAAACTTATCCAAGTCTGGAAAACGAAGTCACTTGCTGGGAATTATTAAAACAGCACAAAAACATGGAACTTAGCTGAAATGGAAGGTATATGGGAATGGGTGAGAAATACCCTATTGCAATCAATGCCACAGAGGACTCTAGAGCAGGACGGAGCCTACCCAACGCAAGAGCATTGCAACACCGGAGCAGAACCCACAGCTGAGCCCGGCCACTGCAGAGCAGCCTGTGCTGGGATGCTCCCGGCCGCTCGGCAGGGGACACCCACCCGGGGCCAGGGGAGGTAGGAAGCAGCAGCAGTCCCCCCAGGGAGAGATAAAGCAGAAGTCTACAAGATAAACTGAAGTCAATCACTCAAGTTCCTGTCTTACATCATCCATCCTCTTGCTTTTACCCCTGCGGCAGAGAAGATTCCCTGCCCAGAAGGCAGCCCGGCCGCTGCCAGCGCACGCTGGGAAGAGGGAGAGGGAGTTTGCTTTGCAGGGGAAGCAAACGCCTTCCTCCAGCCCATCTCCATCGCTCTTTATCTGCCCGCAGCTGCTCGCAATCTGGCCCCGCAGATAAGGAAGGAAGTGCTCCCCGTCCTTCCCATCCCTCCAGCCGGCGAGGTCTGGCAGCTCCACGTTTTCTGGAGCCGGGGACAGCAGCGCCGTGCGGCAGACGAGCGTGTGGCCAAGTCCCCCGTCCTGCCGTGGTGTGGCAGCCGGCCACGGGGATGGAAGGCACGGCAGCGCAGGCACACGGGCTCAGCACGCGCCCGCTCCGACCCCGCAGCCCTCCCCACGCACCGGGAGGGTGGCAAGGGCAGGGGCTGGGCTGGATCCCTCTGCTCCCTTCCAGATCCACCCCTCCTCTCCATCCTTTTTGCCACCCCCTCCCCGGCTGTAGCTGTAGCTGGGTACCCTCTTTTCTTCCAGCATAGCCGTATGGCTCTGTCAAGTGCATCCACTGTAAAAGGGGCCAAATTCATGCCAGGTGTCCAGAGGCTTAACCGGAGGGACGCTTGGGATGGATTTAGCCCATTACACACCATGTTAATCATATTACTGCAGAAACCTGACGCAGTTCCCAAAGCGTGAGCTGACGAATCCTCCCGGAGCCCGGCGGGCCTCAGAGCCTCATTCCAGCGTGCCAGAGCTTCTTTTATTCATTAATCATATTTGCTTAATAACTTTGTATCTCTCCAGCGGAGGGAACTGCCAGGCTCACATAAGGTAATTGTGGGATGGCTCTTCTGGAGGGCTGGAAGTACCGGCGTTGTCAGCCGGTGCGTGTGGCACAGCTCCGCGGTGATTCCTCTCCCCGGCCTCAGCCCCAAGGGCACGGGGAGGGACGCAGAGCCCTGCAGATGCGAGGTACCCTCCCGACACCGCTTCTCCCGTGCCCTGGCAGAGAAGTTTATGACAGTGAATTTATGATGCTCTGGGTCTGAGCTGCCTCTTGATGGACAAGCCCGTGCTCTGCAGCAGCATGTTTAGTGCAGGCAATTATGGATGATGTCAAGGAAAAAATTGCAGAGAAGATCCCGTATGCAGCTTGTTCATTGTACCTGTTCCTCTCGCTAAAAGTTTTGATAGGTGTAATCCATCAAATATGCTTTATGCAAGTTTGCAGTCGTTGACTAAAGGCCAATTTTATTGCTTTAGAAATGACTGGGAGCAACCCCTGTTGGGAGCAGAAGATCCCGTTGGCGTTTCCCATCTCCTGTAGAAGGTGCTGATTCTGGAGCCTGCCTCTCCCCGCTGCTCGCTTGCTCGCCCCGTGCAGCATCTGCTGTCACTGTCCCAGGAGCATTTTTTGCTCTTGTACTCTATTAAAGCCGCTGAGATTAGCGCTCGTGTTGTTACAGCATGGGGTCTCCCTTTGTAGCTGAGGTTCAGGAACTTCCCTTTGATTAGGCTCGTTAAGAATCAAGCTTTTTAAATGTCCTGTGATTGTAACACTGAAAATGTCTATCATCTGGCACATTTTCCAAACTCTCTGCTGTTTGCGTGATGTTTATCAGTCAGCCCAGGGTTCTCCATCCCCTGGCACACCCGTTTCCGCACAACGTCGCCTGGGTGTCAGTCCCAGAGCAAGGCGGAGTGACACCCCGCTACAATCCCCTACAAATTGTTTTCCCCACTGTCGATCAGGGAAGGGATTCCCAGCTGGCAAATACCATGGCCAGAGGAGGGAAGAAGTGGTATATTTGATTGCTCGCTCCCACGCAGTACTGCCCACCTAACCCAGCTGACTGCACCCCAGCAGACGATGCGCCGTTTCTTGGAGGGTTCGGAGGGGCCGGGCAGCACGGCGGGGATGCAGGGAGCATCTGGCGGCTGCTGTTTCCCCTCTCTTCCTCCTCCCAGGCGAGGAGCGGTTTTGCATCAGCAGCCTCATGGATGCAGTTAAACTGCAGCCTGGGCCAGTTTTAAATCAACCCCAGATGGGCCATCTCCTTCTCCCAGGGGGTGGTAAATCTGCTTCAAGTCCTGCCAACCTCAGAGGTGCTGGGTGAGGCCCCTCGGACTGCAAAATGCAGCTTTTACCTGCGCGCTGCGAGCCCCACAAACTACTTGTTAATCCTGGTGAGATGGACGATGAACTGCATTCATTTCCAGTTTACAGATGGAAAAATGAGAGAGGACAGGCACCCGGGGACAGCCGGGGACCACACGTGAGGGGTTGCTGCTCAGGGCACAGCGAAACGCTCCTCCGCTCCTCCTCCTTGGCTCATCCCACCGGAGCAGCACATCCCGCTCCGACGCAAAGCAGAAATGACGCTGACGGAGTACGACGGGAATGTCAATGCTCTTCCCATCAGTGGCACACGGAGACCAGGGAAGGCATATGTGTCTGGAGCTGTGTCACTCTTCTTTCTGAAATGTGCTACCCGAGTCCCCGTTCTGGAAATAGAAAATCAGGGACCTGCCGGCACATGTGTATGGTGGGGAAGAACTTAGGAAATTCAGTTGAAATGCTTTTAAAAAGCAAAGGGAAAGCAGACACCCTCCCAAGACAAGGAGACTAAGAAGTGCCTCGGCGATTGGGAACAGCTATAAATACAGGCAGGCTGATTCCGGCAGAGTCATGATATCGTTTAATAACATTGCTGGAAGGCTAATTGCACAGTTTAAAAGCAAACTTAATAAGTAGTAACTATGAAAATGTTAGTTCTGAAGTTACAGGGCTGTAAGAAAGCAGACTAGTCCACGCTGTATGCTAATGCCTGAATCAAGGCGTTAGAGCAATAATCTGCGCTTGGTCTAGCTGTATAAACCTGCTCAATATTTCAGCAGTGAGATATTTTTGCCTTGGTTCTCACAGAGAAAAATACACTCATTTATTTCCCCGAAATAGCATATTATGATGGATGCAACTGCCAAGCTATAGCTAATGGATGTAACATGATGGAAAACATCATTATTTAGGTGTGGGAAATTGTTCTTTAGGAATCCGGTGTCTGTAGCAAACCTGCACTCCTTGAACCTCTAACTCCACAATGTGTTTCAGATGTGGATTTTAAGTGACTGTTTCTAATTAGCGTATCGCAGAGCCCCGTCAAAATACCATGTGGTGAACGGCAATCGTGTGCACAGGGTTTTAAATCGGATCTAGAGAGCGGCTGTGGAACTGGACGCCTGGCCGAGCAGCCAGACGACGAACACGGGGACCAGACCCAGCACTGGTGGGTACTGCTGGTCCTGTGCCACTCGTGCCCCCGTGCCCCCTTTTACAGCGAAGGCGCCCGGGGGGGCGATGCAGCCAGCAGCACGGATCAGGCCGGTACCGCTCCATCTGCGAGAGGCTTCTCTCGAGGGCTGTGCATCTCCCAAGGGCCCTGCATCTCCCGTCTACCGCAGCACGGGTACCCGAGGGCCATGCTGGGGGGGTGTGAGATGCCTGGCACCGCTAAGAGATGTTCCCAGCTGCACAGGGAAATCGTGAGCTCCCTGGCGACACATGGCACAGGAGGAGGGCTGTTTCTGCTATTTCCCGCAGGAAAATGAAAAGGAGCGATCAAGGCGTGTGAGTGCTGGGTACAGCGATCTGCCCAAGCAGCCCAGCTGCTACAGAGAAAATTCATTCTTGGTTTGGGATTTCTCTTGCTGCCCGGACTAATGGAGTCAGCCTGGTGCAACGCCTGCGGAGAGCTGCTCTCTGCCCGCCGGGGGCTCAGGAACCGGCCTGCGCTGAGCTCCCTTTGGCCATTTAGTCACGGTCCAGCACGGACTCGCTGGCGTGCCCCACCGCACCCGAGTGACACAGGCCAGAGCCCAGCAGCCCCGCTCCAAATGTGCTTGCTCGCAGCTTACGCAGCACGTCTTGCAGTGGAGGAACCCCCTCTCTGCTCCCCCCGGCAAGGGCACCAGCACAAACCAGCAGCTGGCTCCCATCAGCCGCCCAGAGGCGTGTGCTTCGGGTGTCTGATAAATGTTCCTTGCTTTCTATGAATGCTCCTGCTGTGGATCAAAGGAGGCATTAAGCCTGCCTCTCCAGCCTTGGCAGGGGCACTCCGGACGGTTTCGGCTGTGCTGGAATAAGATGCTTGGCGACTTCAGTGCCCATTTGTGCTCCTGGGGGTGTTAGAAGCAACTCCTGTTGAATCCAGCCCGTTCAAGGGATGGGCTTGCGAGCACTTTGTGGGTGCCAGTTTTGAGAGGTGCACAGCACCCAAAGGCTGGGTGCTTTGGGGTGCTGCCAAATCATCCCCGTGCTCAAACAGGAGGGAAAATCTTTTTAGTAGGGCCAGCTGTGTTAGGACAAGGGGTAATGGTTTTAAATTAAATCAGGGTAGGTTTAGGCTAGATATAAGGAAAAAATTCTTTACCATGAGGGTGGTAAAACACTGGAACAGGTTGCCCAGAGAGGGGGTGGAGGCCCCATCCCTGGAAACATTCAAGGCCAGGTTGGATGGGGCTCTGAGCAGGCTGATCTAGTTAGCAGTGTCCCTGCTGACTGCAGGGGGGTTGGACTCGATGACCTCTAGCGGTCCCTTCCAACCCAAAACGTTCTATGATTCTATGATTCTATGATTCTAAGCTGCGGCTGTAGTTCTGTGGGCTGAGCCCTTCTGGTCACTCGGGCTCAGCTGGCACCAGAGCGACCGCCCGGCCAGCTCTTACCAATGCTGCTGGCATTGAGAGGGCACTAGCGTCGTTATCTCTCATTAGCTGATTGGGAAATTAATGATAATCAACTTGTACTAAACCTCCAACTCCGGCAGTCGTGTGACTGTCGCTGTCAGGTATGGAGTCCTCTCTGGCTTCTCCAAATCGCCCAGAAAAGCCTGGTCCGTGCATGGCCTCGATGACCACGGCGCGAAAGAATCAAAGCAGCAAATAATGATTATTTTAGAATCCCCATTCGCAGGTCGTCCTCGCTGTTTCTAGCACTCACTTTATGTCCTTAAGCACTTGGCACAGTCCTACCTGCTAGAGGAAAATGGACCGTGCTGGGTCCGGCAGCCGGAGAGAGGGGGGAGGCTGCTGCAGCCCTGGGCCCTCGGCTGGCACGTGCAGAGTGTGCAGTGCATATACATATACATAGGTGCATATACATTTACATAGGTGCATATACATAGGTGCGTATACTTATACATAGATACATCTACATATCACAGAATCACGGAATGGCAAGGGTTGGAAGGGACCTCGGGAGCTCACCCAGTCCAACCCCCCTGCTCAAGCAGGCTCTCCTACAGCATGTTACACAGGACTTCGTCCAGGCGGGCTTTGAGTATCTCCAGAGAAGGAGACTCCACAACCCCCCTGGGCAGCCTGTTCCAGTGCTCTGGCACCCTCAAAGTCAAGAATTTTTTCCTCATATTCAACTGAAACCTCTTATGTTTCAGTTTGTGCCCATTGCCCCTAGTCCTGTCACTGGACACCACTGCAAACAGACTGCTTCCATCCTCGTGACTTCCGCCCTTAAGATATTTGTAGGTGTTGATGAGGTCCCCTCTCAGCCTTCTCTTCTTCAGGCTGAACAAGCCCAACTCTCTCAGCCTTTCCTCCTAGGGGAGATGCTCCAGACCCTTTATCATCCTCGTTGCCCTCCTCTGGACTCTCTCTAGGAGTTCCTCATCTTTCTTGAACTGGGGAGCCCAGAACTGGACCCAGTGCTCCAGGTGGGGTCTCACCAGGGCAGAGTAGAGGGGGAGGAGAACCTCCCTCGACCTGTGGCCACACTCCTCTTAATACACCCCAATACATAGGTGCATATACATATACATAGATACATCTACATAGGTACATATACATAGGTGCATATACATATACATAGGTCCATATACATATACATAGGTGCATATACATATATACATATACATCTACATAGATACATATACATAGGTGCATATACATATACATAGGTCCATATACGTATACACAGATACAGATACATATACACAGATACAGATACATATACACAGATACATACACATATACATAGGTACATATACATAGGTGCATATATATATATATACATAGGTCCATATACATGGCAGATCGCAGACAGGCACTCAGGGCATGCACACAGACGGAGCCAGCACCAATGGCCCCATCCTGCCCCGCTCAGTGGCTGGACAGGTTGGAAGTCCCACTAGTGAGAATACCCGTGTGCAGGGTGGGTCATGCACCCCTCCTGCTGCCGGCAGCAAACCCAGTGCCCACGCAAACCCGGCCAGGGAAGCCGTCCCGCAGGGAGCCAGCCGAACGCGAAGGCTCAGCCAGCTCGCCAGCCACCACGCACGGCCCCTCGAGTTCCCCTCGTTAGAGCGGGTACCTGCTGCAGAGCCAGGCTGGCAGGGGAATCTCATTAAGCTGTTTAACGATGAGAGCGAAGCTGCCGGGAGGAGGAGAGCGGTGCTGCAGCCGCCACCACCGCCATCCCCCCCCCCCCCCCCGGCCGGCGGCGCCCCCCCCGCCCCCCCCCCCCCCCCCCCCCCCCCCCCGAGCAGGGAAAGCCCCCCCAGAGGCAGCGCTCCCAGCCCAGCAGCCGCGGCCACCACGCGGCACCCACGCGGGCCAGCCCCTGCGAATGGCCCTCATGGAGGGGGGTCCCCACGCCAAACAAGTGGGGACGCCCCCTCCGAGCAGCCAGCAGCACCCAGCTCGCACATTGTTCTGGCCATGGTTTTTGCCGGCCGGCATGCACGGAGCAGGCCTGCCCGCCCGGGCTGCTTAGCAGCTGCTTGGGGGGCTTTGTTTGGCTTTCCAGCCCCCCCCCCCCCCCCCCCCCCCCTTAGCTGGGAGCTTATTGTGCATTTCCAACAGCAACTGGGTGACCCCAGGTGATAATTCAGCTGCCACTCGGCCTGGCAGCGGCACAACTTGGACGCGTTTCAGACACCTGGCATCACGCAAGGAGGGAGGGAGACAAAGGGGATCGATACCCTCTGCCCCAAAGGCAAACACGCTGCATCGATTAACTCCAGCAGCCGTGGAGACTTGCAGAAATGATCCCGCGTTTCAAGCAGGTCTCACAAACTCCTCCACGTGTTTCTCTCCTTAGGGGGGTGGTTCGGCATCCCCCTGTGCCTCCTTCTCCAAGGAGAGCCGCGGGGTGAGCCCCCCTCTCTCAGATGTCCAAGGCCAAACCCTCCAGGAGCACACACGGGGGCAAGAGGACCCAGAAACCTGCCAGCCCCCCGGGATGACTCCTTGGAGGAGGTGAACATTAAGTATAAAACATGTTTCTTTGACGCAACCTAAATACGAACAATTTAATTACAAGGTTTGGAGACAGGCGTGCAGAGAGAGAAGCAATCCCTGCCTGTAGCTGCCAAGGCTCCAGCTCCCAAGCATCCTCTGTCTGAAGCGGCCGAGCGGCTGCTGGGATGCACGCACAGCACCCATGGCCACGGTCCGGGACCGCAGGCTGGGTCCTGCTTTCATGGAAATGGGTCTTGGTCCGGGGGTCTTTGCACACACGTTCTCTTCCTGGGGTTCAGCTCCAGCTCAGACTCTCCCCTCTGCCCACCCCTTCCCCATGGTTCCTCCCAGCATCTCCTGCAATTCCTGACTCCATGCTCGATGGAAGTCAGGATTTAACACCTCTCTAAATTGGCCACCCTGAACTGAACTCCCCTCTAAATTTTGGAGGTGCTGACATTCCCCTGGCATGGCTCGGTGGGACCCCCCCAGCCAGGCAATGAGCAAAACTCCCAAACCCTGTCTCAGCGCTTGCCTGAGGACAGGTCACAGCCCCCTGCGAGGGGGGCACTGCTCTGTAGGACAAATCCCATCCTCGCCAGAGCCGATGGATGCACTGAGCCTGCGTGTGACACAGCCGTGTGAAATGACGAGCAACCCTTACACGAAAACGCCATGCAGGTAAGGCACCGCTTTCTCCGGGCGCACCCCAAAATTTTTCGGGTTTGGGGATGAGGGTGGCTGCTAACTGTGGCTCCGAGGGGCCGGATCCGGACCAGCAGTGCTGCTGGCATCCCGCTGCTGCTCCTGGGGGGTCCCGGGGGCTTTCCCACAGAGCCGCTGTGCCCCTGCTGCCCTCCCCTCTCCTCTCCCTTCACCCTTACGCTGTTCTTCTGGCTGCCCAGCTTGATACTCAGCCAGCGAGGACGTAAGCCACTGATAAAAGGAGAGAGGCTTTTATTTATTATTCAGCCATCTCCAGGGTTTCAGTGCCACAATGCATTACCCTACTTCCCATATACATTATTTATTTCCTGGTTCAACACAGGTAAAGCTAAAGTGAATATGAAAGATGTTTGAAGCCCCTACACAAAAGACTAATCCAGCCCAGCTTCCCCAAGCTGAAATCCCTTCTCTGCTCAGAACCCAGACTAAAGATGAAATCCTGCTCCCGCTGAAGTCAAAGGGAGTTTTTAATAACGGAGTTCAAGGGCTCGAAGCCTTAACAGATGTCTGAAGGAGGAGCGGTCCTGGATGCAGACATCCCCTCCCAGGCAGCCCGCAGCGGGTCTGCCCAACCAGCCAGCCGTTTTGGGGCAGGGCTGCCCCCTCCGCCTCCAACACCGACGATGACGAGCTGTCGGGCAGCAGTCAGTGACGCCAGCCTCGCGAAACCAAAACGTCTTGGGATCTTGCTACTTCTTTTTTTTTTTTTTTGTTCTCTTTTTTGGCATCGAGCTTTCGAAGGGAAGCAAATTCAGGAACCGGAGATGTTCTCAAGCCTTTGGGTCGCAGCCTTACTGCCATCTGCAAAGGAAGCAATCAAATTTCACCTCAACCCCCGTGAATCCCAGGCCGGCGCCGGTGGCCGTCCCCGCAGGCTGCGTGTGCCGGGCAGCTGCCATGCTCTCACCGACGCGGGCTGGCCGGGCTGGCCACGGCTCTGGTCTTTGGTGCCGAGTTCCCGTGGCCACCATTTCTTTAGAAAACACTAAGATTTCTCTGGATCACCACGGGATGTCTTTGGATAAGCTGTGTTTCCAGGAAGGAAGGAGAGGAATTTGATCCTCCACACTTCGGTCCCGAGAGGGGAGTGAAAAAAGATCAGCTGAGATTGTTCAGGCACTTACATTTTGGTGAAAGCCGGCAATCGCCAGGAGCTACCTTGCAGAGGAAACGCTCCTTTTTTTGTCAACCGTGCTGCGAAGGATTGGCAAAGTCGGATGGGGTGGGCTTGCAGCACTCAGCCATCCGAAATGTGCTTTGCCATCCCTGGATGTACACGCAGGGACGTGGAAGGGCAGCTCCTCGGCGCAGGGACGGGCTGGCTTCCCTCCTTGCCTTCTCCCCCCCCTTCCCGCCTGCTGTCCCACCAGGCCCTGGCACCCTGACGGGTCATTAGCAGAGCAAGCACTATTAATATGCAGCGTTTGGAGAACACTTAGCCAGCATTCCCTGTCCTCCTGGGAGCTAAATGAGCCCCTTACCTGGGTCTGGGGGCTTCTCCCATGTGGTGGGGGGTCCCTGGGCAATGTCCCTTCTATGGGGGGCTCTGGGACCCCACTTGCCCATGCCACCTCCATGCCTCACCCTGTCCCCTCCCTTCTCGCTCTGGGACTGGTTTTTGAATTCAGACTTTAGCTTTTTAATCCAGGCTTCAGCTTTGCCCAGAGGCAGCAGGATCTGGGGAGATGGTCCGCAGCTGCTTGCACTGGCCGTGGGCATCACAGGACCCCCCAGTCCCCTCCCGCCGGGGGCAGCTCGGAGGAGAGATGCCCCTCATGCAGGCAGGGTGCTGCCAGTGCCTGGCATAGGGCTGGGGTCAGCCACCAGCTCCCAAACCCCATGTCCCCCACCAACACCTCTGCGGCTGCTGGGCTGGGGCTTGCTGCAGAAGCGTGTTGGAGGATGGAGGTTTGCTGGGCACCTCCATCCTTGCACCCCTCCTTGCAGGAGGATCGGCCATGGCTCTGCAGGAGCGGGGTCAGGAGGGGACACTTCCCCTGTTCCCACCACCCGCTCCGCCTGGGACAAAGCTTGGCCATGCCAAGACCAGCGGCCCTCCCTGCAGCCAGCTGGGGGGGGGGGGGGGGGGGCTGAAACCCTCCTCAGATATGCAAGATCTCCCTGCCGTGAGTGTTGATACAATGATTACCGTGTTTGTTATGTTAAATACCACTATTTAAACAAGCAGTGCCCTTAAGCATGGTGGTTGGGAGCCCATGTCAATATTAGCTTGTGAGCAGCCCTGAGCAGATAAACTGGAGGGGTGAGGACTACGTCCTCTGCCATGTGCCGCGCAAGTAACGCCTTCGCCTTAACTTTCAAACCTTCTTTGATCACTTCCCACAATTGTCTTGTCGTCAGAAAACGGAATGCGGCTCTTTATAAATAACACTGGCTTTGATGTAATATCTCTACTTTTTTTCCTGCTAATAAAATGGCCTTGATTCAGCCCAGCCCCGAGCAAAGCCCATAAATATTGCTTTTCCCTTCTAAGAGCATGCTTAAGTCCCTCCGATCGCAAGGGAAGGTGCACACATGCTGCGACGCTTTGCTGAACGTGGGGAGGATCCATCACACGCTGCAGTTTAACCGTGCACTTAAGTAATTTGCTGAACCGGAGCATTAAATGGGAAGCAGCGATTTCTTTTAACTGCCTATAAATACCATAACTTCTTCTCATAGCTGGAGCTATTTTTTAATGACTGGTGCTTAGCTACATTGAAGTTTAAAACTCCGTGGAAGAAAAAAAAAAAAAAAAAGCCCTACTTCAGCACATGGCTAACACAAAAGCAACATTTCTTGTCCATATGGAGAACATATTGGCTGAACTCAGCTACGAAGCGACCTTTATCTTCGCTCGTGAGATGAGACCAATTAAGTCGGTGGTGGCAACGCTGCCGGTGAGTTATCGCTCTCCTTCCTCGGGCAGATAAAGGTCAGGCACGAGGCGATGCTCGCTGCACGGCGGCTGGCTCTGCTACCTGTTGCCCTGGGGCGACTGTGGATGCCTGCGGGCTGCTGCTCCTTGCATGGCCCGGAGGCTAATTTTCAGCTAATTGGGAGATTTTGGACCCCCACACACACACCTCGAGCGGGATTCTAGGGAAAGGGTCTTCAGATGCATGTGTATATATATATATACACACACATATACATATATATGTATATATATGCCCTGGCACCATGCGTGGCGGAGCTCCAGACAGAGCAGCCTGAACCGCCCCCCCTTCTGCAGCCCTGGGGGTTTCTCCCCCCGCCGCCAGCCCCGTCCCACCGTGGGGCACGGCTGGGGACCGCAGGGCACGCAGTGGCCTTCGAGCCGTATATCACGACAGCCGGGTATCACGGTCGGGGCGCAGGGCAGCCGCCTCCCCCGGGGGATGAATTACAGAGCAATAAACCACGCTCGTCTCAGCAGGAGGGTTTTATGCCCACCATCAATCAGAAGACACAAACAGCTCCATTCCCAGCAGGACTGGCAGAAAGCGAGGCAGAAATGGGTGCATGGGGATCCTGGGGATCTAGGGGGGGGTCCCGGCCAGGCTGGCAGCGCTAGGCACCTTGGCACCCCCCGACCCCAGTGCCCCTGCAGTGCAAAGCATTGCAGTGCTGGGGATGTGGTATTGACTCCCTTCTTACCCATCCAGCCTCTCCTGGCACTGGCGAAGGGACCAGGCGGAGGCGATGGCTGGTGGCCGTGGTCTCCTGGCTGCTGGGCTGCCGCCAGTCTTATTTAAGCCACTCGTGTTTAATCTGAAGAAGTGCCAACAAGCCTGGCAACTCCAAGGCTGGAGGCTCTCAGAGCTTGTACCTGCATGCCCAACGCTGTCCAGTTCAAAAATCCAAATCACAGAAGCAAAAGGAGCCCAGGGAGGTTTCGGGAGCCAGGTCCAGGGGCGGCTGGGGCAGAGGCTGGCAGCAGCCCCCCCCCCCGCAGCGGGGGCCTTGCAGGAACAGCTTTGCCAGCACCTGGCTCCCTGCTCATCCGTCTGAGCTCTAATTGATAAAAGAGCATCACGTGGTGGGCAGGGGGGGGGAGGAAATCCTCCTTATAGAGATTTTGGAGGAAGGGAGTTGAAGATGAGCGCTTGGGGCTTGCAAACCCTACAGCAGTAGTTAGATACCAAAGCGCCTTGCTGAATACAGCCCTAAACATCTGCTTTCCCATTACTTACAATTAGGAGAGAGAGCAAAATCCAAGCTAGCACATCCAAATGACTGTATCCTAAGCACAACACCTGGACAGAGAGAATATCTCTCACCTGATACCCGCTCTCCGGTGGATTTGCATTTTCCTAATGGGCTTGGTTCGCCAGGGGAGGGGAGCTGCTTTCCAAAGCATCCTGAGAGCACCCTGCCAGCTCACTGGGGCCGTCAGCTACAGACCGGCCTTCTTTGCCAAGACCTTAACCAAGATGAAAAGGCAATAAAACTACAGACCCCGGTTCATTCTTCAAGAGAAAAGCTCAGATCCGAGCAGCGGAAAGACTGCAAACCTGTTCCGCTGTGGTGCAAAGGGTAAAATGAGCCACGGCGCTGCAGGGCCACATCTTAACCTTGAAACCCCTGGGGATGTCCCCCCTGCATTTCTTTGGGCAGAAGAGCTGCCTCGCACTCCCAAGCAAGCAAGCAGCCATTGCCTGCCCTCCGGTAGCCCAGGGGGGCACGCAAGCCACCTTCCCGGCCAGATCCCAGCAGCACGAGTCTCCCTCACCTCCCTGGGATCCCAATGTACACTTTTTTTTCCTGCAGGAGATCCTTCAAGGACATGAATAATAGGGGATAACGAGACAACAAAGTGCCATTCGTGTATTTATGTACAATCTTTTTCCCTGGCTCCAGTTAGCTTCTATAAAGCCGTCAGTTTTAATGAGCGTTTTGTTGTTACCCTAACATCGCAGGATCTTATATCTTTTCCCTGCTCTGCTATGAAAGTTTTCCTTGCTGTTGTATAGATGTTTTTCCAAGCTAAAAATAGGACTATCTTTTTACCAATCAAGTCTGTCTGGGGTTATGTATTCAAAGAGCATGATATAGAGACGTGGAATAAAGGTTTAATGAATCACAAAATTGAATTCTTTAGGGGCTGGCAGCATTTTTCTGAATAAAACAACAACTTAATGTCCTACGTGTTGTACTTCACGAACGGGGACCTAAACTTATCTTGTACAAAGGAAATTACAGAGGCAATCATGGGAGGTCTTTTATTAGGATTTCTTCTCTCCCCGGCACAGAGTAGAATATGAATTGATTGTCAAAGATTTTTTAAGTGCCTTTGATTGAAGAGATGATCTCTGATAAGCTGCTGGAGGAAAATAGAAGCCAACAGCTGCTCCATTTAACATCGGTTAGCCCCCAGCTCCGGCGGTTTGCTAAATAACTATTTTACATTCATAAACACATCTCTGTGTCACAGCCACGCTTCCACACACCTCCCCGTTCCTGGGGACGCAGCTACTCAGTGGCGCCGAAGGAGAAGTTAAGTTGTGATGCCGAAAACATACGCAGGTCCTTCTCCATCTTACCAGCCCGGGCGCTGGCTTTTTAAAATACCCCAGCAGCTCCTGACAGTGCTACATCCCTTCTTAAAGCGGGGGAGAGATCGATGTCCGTGGGTTTTAGAGATGAGGAGAGAAAATAAGTCATTTCTTGTCTGCAGCGTTATGTCTGGCAGGCAATTAAGACATAAATACCGAACCTTTGCTGTTAATAAATTTTGAGGGGGTTGCTGATCCCTGGACAACTCTGCCATGCTTTCCTCCAGCTTGCAGCATACCCCCATCAAGCCATTGCGGGACCCATTTCGTCACTCTGGTAGCCACATATTGCCATAAAGCGCCTTCGCCCACGCCGTGCAAATTACCTTTATTTTAACACCATCACTGCCCATTCCCTTCCCAGGCTTCGCAATGGCTCACAGCCCTGAGGTGCTCAGCCCCAGCGGGAGGGGGCTGCCGGCTCTGTGCCCAGTTTTCGCCTCCCCAGCCTACCAAATCAGGACAGACGTGGGCACCAGCTGCCCCAGCACGCACGTGGGTGCTGGGGAGAGAGGCAGCACGGGTCTCCGTTCCTGGGGCTGCTGGGGCCAGGGAGCCCTGGCCGGGGTCTGCTCCCCACGGAGAGCATCCCCCAGGGAAACCCTTTCCTGCTGTCATCCCAGGGCGCATCTAAATGACCTCCACATCATCAAAGGGTGCCGAACGCACGGGTGTCCGCCTGCGACGGCTGCCTCTGCGTGCAGGAGCGGCCCTACGTGAGCGCTGCTATAGGATAAAAAGCCCCCGTGCCGCCCGCAACGCCCCAGCCCAGTCCGGTGACATACAGCCGCCGCGTGCACGAGGTCACCCCGCAGATGTGGGACCGGGACCGGAGCGGTGGCCCAGGGCAGCAGCCGGCCCCATGCTCCCCCCTCGCCTGGCCACAAAGCCTGACCTGACGGAGGAATTTATGTTCCATAGCATCCCCGCGAGCGGTGCCCTGAGGCACCAAAAATGAATCCCTCAGTACAGTTTTATGACTCAGTTCAAGGTGCAGTCGAAAGATGTTGTCCAGCGTGGCTGTGCTTTCCTCCTCCTCCCTCCCTCCTTGTAAAGGAGAGGGAGAAAACCAAGTTGCTGGCTGCCATCGGCACCTTCCCTGCCCTGGGTGCTGCTGGGCCGGACGCGGCAGCCCTTCCGCACGTGTTGCAGCCTGGTTTTTCGGCAGCCTGGATTCCATGCTACCCTGGAAAGGCTCTGAGAAGCTCACAGGCTCCACGTTTAGCACAAGCAAAGGCTTTTCCAAAGGAAACATTTGAAGGCTTATGCAGGAACAAAGCTAAAAAGGCTTAAAATTATTGAGAGCTGGGCAGTGGCCGAAGCAGCCAAGCAGAGTCATCGCCCGCTTCAGACCTTCACTGTAAGGCAGCGAGAGGACGCAGGTCTCCTCGAGCTACAGAGCTGGCCAGTTTGGAGGATTTATTCAGCCCAGGAGACCTTCGGTCTCCCAAACCAAGAGCAACTGCAAACCAGCGACCCTGCGGAGCGGCCACCTTGGCCCTGCTAGATGGCAGAGAGGAGGAGCTGATGCCAAGCAGCTAAAACTTGCTCCAAACCACCCCGACCTGGCCTGGCCATGTTTTGCAGAGGATTTTGAGCCCTCTGATCCCTCTTGCAGCCAACTCACCTCGCTGGGGCAGAGGGGAGGGGAGCCGTGGATAAACTGGGGTGCAGCAGCCCTGGGAGTGACTTTGAAGGCTCCCTCCCTCCTCTCGCCCCAGATTGCTGCAGCTTAAAAAGCCAGTGGGAAAAAATGGGAGCTTTTGGCCATCGCTCCTGATGAGGCACTCACCAAGGCAGAACTGACTTCTCCCTGCTGCTGCAGGGCTCTTCCTGTTGGAAAACGTCCCTCGGACTATGCCTGGGATTGAGGGATCGGAGCAAAAGACGCCAGCTTGGACTTGCGCCAGGGCATCACGATCAGGCATCGCTGGGAGCGTTGCTATCATGGAAAACCCCCTCCTGCCCGAGGGAGCAGCACGGACGGGAGTCAGGCCCGATCGCTGCGGTCCCCGAGCCAGAGCAGCCGTGGCAGGGATGGGCAGGGGTTTCCAGCCTGTTTGGGGAGGCAGGAGCAGGGAGGGGAAAGCCCGCAGAGGTCAGGTCTGCTCTGACTGTGTCTTCCTAACAGACAGGGAGAGTAGCTCCACTCGTACCATGGGTAAGTGTGAGCTTATTAGAAAGGCGGAGGGGAAACTGAGGCAGCACCGCCTGCCACAGGAATGCCTCTCAAGGTGCTGGAGGACCGTTGTTTTGGTGCCCTGACCTAGACATACATCCTGCTCGGCAATGGCCCCAGGGAATGAGCCTGCCTGGTGCTGGATGCCAGCCCTGCGGCTCAGGGAGGCACCACGCTGGTGCCCGGGGGGGCCAGCAGGGTGCCTGGGGGACGCGCTCCCCGCTCTGCCGGCAGCCCCAGCCTTGGAGATCCTGCGGTCTCCAAAAGACGGAAACAAACCCGTCAGAATTTGGTTTCGAGACACAATTTCCCCATAATTGATATCATAAATATTAAAGCAAACAAACCCTTCTGCGCCCTGCCACGCTGGGAGCGCTGCCTGCGAGACGCGCGTGTGGAAGCGCGGGCTGAATTCCTGAGTGCTGTAGTTATAGCAACAGGCGCTGCCGTTCATCCGCAGCACTTATGCAACTCTCCCTGCACCTTGAAAAGTGCAACTCGCTGCACAAAAGCCTCCGAGCAGCAGCGGCAACCAAAAAACCCACGGGCACGGGCGAGGGGGCTGGCTCTCAGGCATGGCACGAGCCCCTTGGTGCAACGCGCCGGCCTCGGGCGCCCTGGCAGCTCCCCAGGCACCTTTGCACCGTCACCCGTGGGCACAGAGCCATGAAAAAGCAAGCCCCGCGTGCCTCCTCTGCTTGCACAGCCCCCAAAGTGTTCCATCGACGTTGCATGGAAACAACACAGACGCCCGCCGCTGCCCGTGGAAGCAAAGATCCTTTTGGTACCCAGCGTGCATGGGGTCAGCAAGGCACACCGGTGTCCTTAAACGACACTTTGCTGATTTTCTCTTCTTCACAACAGGCGGCCAGGCTAAAGAGCAGTTCTCTTGCCTACAACTCACACGCCCTGCTAGAAAATCAATAGTCATTTGCTGATATTCTGGCACTTGGCTGGCTGCATTGCAATGCCTCGGGAGGAGCAGCTCCAATTTGCCAGTCTCCAGAGTAAGCAAAAACCAGTAAGGGTCAGACTGGCCTTGGGCAGATACTCTGGGCCGTTTGAGGAGTACATCCTGATAAATCTATCTGAAACTTCAGAAGCCTCATTTCATGCCCGTCCAAGGGACTGCCACGCTGTCCCTTGGGCTCCCCACGGCAATGCAGCTGCATCCTCACTGATAATCCTAAAAATCCTGAAAAACGGGATGCACACCTCGCATCGACCTCTCTAGAGCCCTGACAGGTTTACGTGTCGGATTTGTATGAAACACATCCCAGCCTACACCAGCAACAGGTATCGCCAGCTGGCCCCGACGTGGAGCGTGGATTCTTTGAGCATCTGTGGCAGGGGAACGGGCAGAGAGATCCCGGGGCCGGATCCGGCACGCAGAGCCCTGCTCCCAGGCTGCTCCAGAAGGACCACGAGGCATGAAGGGTACGTACCAGCTTATTTACCTCAGCTTAGCTTATTTACCTGCAGAAACAGAGAGAGAACGGGAATTACAGAATTCCGTGCTAGAAACAGGATCACTGCTTCAGGGCTGGGAACCGACCCTGGATTTCCGAGTCGGCACCGGATCAGGGTAGAGCCATGGGCTCCTGTTCACCAACCTGGCCAGGGAGCAGTGAAAGGTGGGCATGCCAAGCACCAAGAGCAGTGAAAGGTGGGCATGCCAAGCACCAGCCACGGTTTAGAACAATCAGGAAGCTTAAAATAGATTTGAGCAACTTTGAACCACAAAAATACAAGCCAATGGCATCTTTGTTTAATGAAGAACAGAAATTGCTCTTTCCTGTGAATTCAGGAGTGCACCAGCAGGGCTGGATTTCAGCAGGTTTCAAAGGCCAGCAGACATATTATTTTTAAATGATAAACAAAATGTAATAGCCTGACCTCAGGAATACAGTCGTCTGCTTTCAGTGCACTCCGGTTTCCTTAATTCTTCTCCCTCAGCGCAGATCTATGAACTGCCACAAATCCCTGGCACCTCCCCATCTGCACGCATTACAGCCTGAAGCACAGGACCTGCTCTGGGTTACAACCTGACCGGGAAGCAAATCCCTCCCGGAGAGCAGGAGGGGAAGGACATGACTCTTTCCCCTGGGCGCTGTCTGTGATAAGAGGAGAATTAAGACCTCCAATCTATTTCTAATGGAGAGGTTACAAGAGGGCACTTTGGAAGCAATTGAAAGGTTGGTGAAGGAGCTCGTCCAGGAAATGTATGGAGTCTCATTACCTTTTATCTTCCTAGCACATAAAGTTTGCAGAATCTCTGTTTAGGTTAGCAGGAAACCTCTGCAAGAATTATATATGCTGCCCGCATGCTTATCAAGGGAGAAAGAGCTGTGCTCTATCAGCCAGCTGTGGGGCTCGGTGGAGATAAAGAGATCCCCCTGACCAGCGGCGACTCGGCATAAATCATCCTGTCCTCGCGCTGCCATTACGCCTAACCCCTGCTTGGCCCCTTCCAGTCGTCACACAATTTAGCTGCAAGAGCCAAGACGAAGGAGTGCGGCTGGGTCTTTCGCAAGCGTCCTAGTGCTCTCCCCACGGTGTGGGAAAGAAGGGAGTGCTTAACCTACAGTTCTGAAGAATCATAGAATCATAGAATCACCTCGGTTGGAAAAGACCTCCAAGATCATCGAGTCCAGCCTTTAACCTAACCCTGCCATCCCACCACTAAACCCTGTCCCTAAGCACCTCATCTATCCTTCTTTTAAATACCTCCAGGGATGGGGACTCGACCACCTCCCTGGGCAGCCCATTCCAGAGCCTGACAACCCTCTTGGTGAAGAAGTTTTTCCTGATGTCCAGCCTAAACCTGCCCTGGCGCAACTTCAAACCATTCCCCCTCGTCCTATCGCCCGTTACCAGGGAGAAGAGCCCGACCCCCACCTCACTACAGCCTCCTCTCAGGCAGTTGTAGAGGGTGATCAGGTCTCCCCTCAGCCTCCTCTTCTCCAGGCTAAACACCCCCAGTTCCCTCAGCCGCTCCTCATATGACTTGTGTTCAGCTATAAATGCCCTGTTCTAGAGAGCCTATGGAGACTGCAGCTTAAATACACGCCCGGCTGGCCCAGTGTTTGGATCCAGTTGGGTTTTAGGCTGGATCCTGCAGCTGGAGGCTGAGGGGTGGCGGGGGACCAGGTGCCAGCTGGGCAATGCCCCTTTTTCTGCAGACAACCATCACCAGCTTCACAGGTGTCACCATCTCTTTTTGCCTTCAACCCCAGCTGCCCGTCAGGTCCCATGGGAGGCCAGCACGTGCTGCTGTCCCACCACACCACCAGACCCCAGACCCCATGGAAACGGCTGACTCCATGACGTGTGTTTCCCCCCGAGACCTGCAACAGCCCCAGACCCCCCGTGGGACGCAGAACACCACGCGGGCCGAAGCTCAGGTCCGCCCTATTGCAATTGCAGAGAGGGTTTGCTATGGCCCAAAGCGCGTCGGCGCTGCCGGCAGGGTTGGGATTGTGCTCTGCGTGGATGTGGCTCCTCGGCGGACCGCCTCGCGTGGGCAACTCCGCCGCTGGCGCTTGGGGACTGTCACAGCCGTGAAGGCAGCACAGAGATGTCCTCAGGTGCAAGAAGTTGGTGCAAATTTCAGGTTATGCATAAAGAGAGAGACAGCCGCTGCCTGCAGCGCTTCTAAGTCCAGAGCGTGGGCAGCGGACGGTGCTAAGGGGACTTGGAGCTGCCACAGCCACCCAGGGAAATCTGTCCCTTCCAATCGATTCAGCAATGATTACGAGGCACGCGATATTCAGGAGACTGCAAAGGGAGCTGACTGGGCATAGATAGATAGCATAAGGCTCGCGATATTTGCTGTTGGCCAATGCCACCAAGTCATGAAGAGTAGTGATGCATACAACCAAAATCCCAGAAGAGTCATTGTTTTATGTAAGCACCATATATACACCCGGAAAATAAAACTGTGCGTGTGAAAGAGAACAAATTAAAATTCCATTTCATCTATACCAAATAGATGCTATCATCAGTGGGAGGATGTTAGGGATATATTGGTACTCGCATAATTCCTTGGTGAACTTTTATGGGCCAATTGATACAAAATATTCTCGTGAGAGCAATGCACATTATTTCTAGAGCTCCAGTATTTCACTAGTGAGTCAGTGCAGAGATGTGCCACTTACCCGACGAACAGAGGGCTGCCCCGACGTGGGTAGCACAAGCACGAGTGCTCCGTGGGGAATTCTCCCCTGGAATCAATGCACAACATCTCTGTTTGGCCTGCGGAGGGATGACAATCTAAGCCAGGATTTACGTGGATCTCTCCTGTTAGAAAAGTAGCAGATGCTTTTAATAGCAATGTTCCCGAGCAGGACAAAATCCAGTGCGATGAAAAAAAATAAAACCCACAGCAGCCCCGCATCTTTCCTTACTATTGTCTTAAATGCCTTCAGCAGAGCGGAGCAATTTCCTCCAGCTCTCCACGTGCTCACAAAACCAATCATGAAAACCCAGATAAAATATATTCATCTGCGCCTCCTTTCCAGCTGCGTGGCGCCGGGTCGAATTCTTGCAGAGAAACAAACTGCTCCAATAAGGCCAGGCTGTTTGCTAAAAGTGACGCGCGCCCTCGCCGGTCCGTGCTGCACGCGGGGACAGCCACATTCAAGGTTCCCGACACCTGAGGATCTCAAAGCACTTTCTAAATAGCAGCAAAGTGCCAGCTCCCTGCCCCGCTCTGACCGTGGCTCTCATGGAAGTCATTGGCAAAGGTTCCTCATGGGACAGAGGATGCTGGTACAGACACCCCCCTTCCCCCCAGATCATCCATCAGGATTTGCTTATGGAAAACAGACGGCATTTGTGCAGTTTAAAATGAGAACTACATTCACTGATTTGATCCTGTGGAGTTCAGGGGTAAACTTTCATCCGAGGAGACTCCGGCTCTGCCCGTTGCGGGCCAGGGCGGCACGCAGAGCTCACGGGTGATGCTCCTGCAGCCGAAAGACGCGGTCACTGCTCTTGCCGCGTGCGCGAGCCCTCCCTTCCTTCTGTGCTCTCAGGGGACTGAGAATTTAAATAAAAGAAAAAGAACACCGAAACACCGAACGTCGCCTTTCTGAGCTCACCCACCAGGTGTGGCTTCTGATTTCTTTGACTCCACAAGTCCTGCCTGTGTGGAAGAGGGCTCATTTAGTTAATTAGCGTCTTTTACATAGGAAAGAGCATTCAAAACCAAAACTGCAGCAGCACAGGAACTTTACCCTGAAACATGGAAATGGGGTGCTTAAATGATATCAGCGTTTTGGCATTTTACTACACCCATGCTGCCTGCCCCTGCTCCGCTGACTCAGGCAAATCACGGAGGCCCACGACTCCGAGGATGCTTTCACAGAATCCCAGAATGGCAGGGGTTGGAAGGGACCTCGGGAGATCACCCAGTCCAACCCCCCTGCTCAAGCAGGTTCTCCTAGAGCATGTTATACAGGACTTCGTCCAGGTGGGCTTTGAATATCTCCAGAGAAGGAGACTCCACAGCCCCCCTGGGCAGCCTGTTCCAGTGCTCTGTCACCCTCAAAGTAGAGAAGTTCTTCCTCATGTTCAACTGAAACCTCTTATGTCTCAGTTTGTGCCCATTGCCCCTTGTCCTGGTGCTGGGCACCACTGCAAAGAGTCTGGCTCTGTCCTCGTGACTTCCTACGCGATTCGCCCCGCCATTCACCGCAGCAGGAGCAGCCAAGCTCGCGCTCTTCGCCATGGGCAGAGCCTTCACCCCTGCGATGAGGAAGGCGATGAGGAAGGTGGGAAGCCACTCAGCTCTTTGAGCTGCGAGGGGAGGGTTGTGTCAGGAAATATGTACCAGGGCTCAACATTCACCCGATTATTTTTTAATTTCTGCATCTTTGCATTAATCCAGCTACCTTCTTTTTTCATAAATTTATAATAAAATATTCCAAGACGGTTAAAAACAAAACCCTGAAGTTTTTCTTTCTTCCTGCCCAAGAACAGGTAGATATTTCCTTCGGTGGCGAGGAGTTTCACGGCCCGTAGGAGGCGGCCAGCTAAGCCCACGTGCCTAAGCCACGCTTTGCGAGAGCGCTGCAAACACCCACCACAGTGGTCACGTTCTCACCAGCCCGGCACGGATCCTGATGGCTTCGCTCCGGCGGGACAGAGGCACCCGTCCGGTGGTGCCGTGAGAAAAAGGATCAGGATGAGTCTCTAAGGAAAAAAAACTCCTGAAGATAATGAGTTCGTTACTTCTAGCCGGCACGGTACCGGTCACCGTAATCAGCTTTGCTGTGTTTCAGCCTGTTCAGCAGTTTTGTCTCCACTCATCTGTCTGCACTAGCGTAGGCAACTATTTTATTAAAATCTAATCCAACTACAGAATAAATAAAAATCCAATAGCAATACCGAGGTCTAATTAAAGCCAAAAACCTGTTGCTGTCTTTCTAGATTAAACTGTCTTCATTCTAGTTCATAAATCTGTACGCATGTAAATCAGCCCATCAGGCTTTTTTAGGCACGTAAATGACTCCGAGGGTGGCATGGGGGCCCCAGCGAGACCCCCCCAAAGGCAAACCTCCTCCCCCCAGAATTGCTCAGGCAGTTTCAGGGAAACAAGGAGTTGATTTTGCTGATTGCATCTGGGCTGCATGGATCACATCTTACTTTCCGAAAGGCATTTCCCCCGGACACTGACAACCTCACCCTTTTGCTTCATACTGGTCAGCGGGGTTTTCACCATGAGGGCTGATCCACCAATGATTTTGGGTATTTCTTGGATGTTTTCAACAGCAGGAATAGCTGCTGCATCCCTCAGCCACAGATACCAAATTTAGCATCTTGTGGGCGGCAGCGCCGGTTATAGCTTGCAGGAATTACTCAGGGACTGCAGCCTTAGCAGACCCTATCGCGCTCTCCTGAAGTGCATATTTTGCCTCTGCGTGCGTGACAGAACCGAAAGTTTGCGATTTGGGTCCATCAGAACAAACATTCAGGGCCATGCACGAAGGTCGTACTGGGCAGATCAGACGTAGAGGATTTCCAGGCTGACCGCTCGGTTTGAAGTCGAACGCCATTGATGAAATGAAATGCTCGGATTCTCTTCTCTGACCTCCCATTCCTGTCTTTAAATGGCAAGAGTAGCTGCTTAGAGTGCCAAAAAAAAAAAAAACCAAACTGTGAGAAGACACAGGGATGCAACTGGACGCTTGCAAAGTGCTGCAGCGAGCAGCGACCGGAGCCTCAGCTCCCCGCAGCGCTCCCGACAGTAACGGCACCAAATGGATTTGCCTCCGACACGACGTGCCTGCGCTGTCTTGCGGGATTGGGGGATTTCTCTTGGCTTCTCAAACTACAACAAACACACATAAAAATGTGTCCTAGTCAATAATTTATTATACTGAGATGGCAGCATAATTAAGTTACCAGAGGGCTTTGGGCAAATATCTGGTAGCATAAGGTGCTATGTGCTTTTGGCACGAGCTTTATTTAAACACATTGGATCAATTTGAATCAATCTGACATGTACACACTTCAGGGCATGGCTCGTTTCAAATCAATTAAACTCCTTATGACTTTATGATTAGAAACCTGAGGTTATAAAATATTAATATAAAATCACAGTTTATAAAGTGAAAAATAAAATCCCAGCGTAATGTTTCATGAAGATCACAGGAATCATTATATAAGCTTCATTAAACAAACAAGGTAAGGGTAATTAGGCTGTAAATTGGGTACAGTAGTTCAAAAAAGAGAAACTATAATTAGGAGGTGATGGCCACTTAACCAAAAATCAGGAATTATGGATAACTAGTTGCCTTCTGCACGACTTCAAACAAAAACACAATTGATTTCTTCCCGAGACGGTGCGTCCGACCAAAACCTTCAGCTATAGACGCTGGTGGCAGCAAATGGCCCCGGGAGAAGCACGGCAAAGCAATTGATTTGCAGTTTGCCTGGAAAGAGAAAAAAAACCAAACACACGGAGGAACAAACTACGTAGAGGTCTTGCACAAAACAGTGAAAATCCTGAATTGTATTACAGCCACAAGTCGTGCTTTAAAGGCACGGTGCAGCAGCGCACCTGGGCAGGTGCCCAGGCACTTTCTTATGCAGTGAACACACACGCATGGCCATAAGTGAGAAATGAGTTTAAGCTGGGGCTTGACAGCATTTCTGGGGGAAGGTCTGCCAGCAGGTTTTACCTTCTTGCGCACTTAATGGAGGAATTGCCAAATTCAAGAGTGCCGCCTTCTGCTACGCTGATTTTCATTAACTAAAGTCCCAAGGGAACTCCATCCTTCCCGAGAGCGACTGATCTGCAGAAGGAGCGTGGTGATCGCGCATCTTCTCTGGCAGGGCACAAATTACCCAACTAGATCAAAATCATCCCTAACACTACGGCATCTCCTGGGCAGACTTTTGAAAGTCCTGGAGGTATTTAAAAGAAGGACAGATGAGGTGCTTAGGGACAGGGTTTAGTGGTGGGATGGCAGGGTTAGGTTAAAGGTTGGACTCGATGATCTTAAAGGTCTTTTCCAACCAAAGTGATTCTATGATTCGATTCTATGAAAAGATCCCATAAGCAATTCTCAGCAATCTGGATAATGATTTTGCATGTGCTTTTATCAGACCCACCCAATAAAACCATGTTCACACAAACAAACCGTCCAGTATAAAAAAAAAAAACCCTGCTTCTCAGCAGTTCCCTCTCTTACTCACGGGGCACTAATCGCTTCCTTACAGCACTTGGATGTGAGTGCCGAAGGAATGGGTCCAAAGTCCACTAAGTTAGCAGAAAAACTCATCAGCTTCAGCAGACTTTGCACGGAGCCTGGTGCACGTGGGAAATCTCCTTTGCTTTTTGTTTTAATGCGGTTTAAACACGGGAGAGCCTCACGCAGCTTCTGTAGCTCAACCTTTTCTCACACCCGAATGGGTGTTGGTTTAAAGATGCAGAGGAACGGAAGGAAAAAAAAATTGTAAAATGTAGAATGGGGCAAGGAGGGATCACAACTGATGGCGGAGAGAGGAAAGCCCTTCCAGCAGACCCCACTCTGCAGGCAGGGGCTGGCGGGGCACAGACAGCCGCCGGGCTGGTGGGACATCACCTTGGGTCAGGTGTCACCCTCCACGGTGGACCCCGCCACAGGAAACCCGGGCAGAACAGCGAGCCCAGTCTGACCAGTGCTGTAAGAGACACCCCGCTCGCAGCACAGCCCTGCTGGGAAATGCCGGGCGTTTTCCCACAGCCCAGCTCCAGCATCCTCCTCTCCCCATCCTGCTCCCTGGAGAGCCTCTGCCGCCCAGCCTGGGCTCCCACAGCCTGGGGTGGGATGCCTGTCTGTCTGTCCGTCTGTCGCCAGATGGTTTCACTTCACACATAACAGCATCCGGCTGCCTCCTCCCCTCTCCTCCCAGGGCTGCTGCACCGGGTTGGCCACCAGCACCCTGCCTTTGCTGGCCGGAGGGGGTCTGCAGCAAACACACAACCTGCTTCAAAGCCAAGCAGCCAGCCGGGCTGGGCGAGCCTTCCAAACCCCAAAACGACATCCCGACAGCTCAGAAAATAAGGTATCAAGACTCTCGTGAGGCTTGAAATAAGACCCAAATCTGGATCATTTCAGCCTCGCGCTGCCACTTTGAACTTCTTGGCAACTGGTTCAGAGCCTTTGAAGCTGCATCCCGGTCCCACCTCCCTCCCAGTTCAAAGGCAGCACGGCCGGCGTGCCTCCATCAGCTGGCCAGCACATTGGCGTCCGCGGCACCCCGGCAGCATCTCGGTCCAGCCACGGTGCCCTCAGCCGGGAGCTGCATCTCAAGGGAGATTCATGGGGAAGGCACCAGCTGGGGGGGGGCTACTGCAAGGAATTAATAAGCAGAAGGAAAGGATGAGCCTTTGAGGTAAGCCCTCAGGCCCCCAGGATCAGACCCTAAAGGCTGAGGTGTCCAAGTCAGGCCCCCAAAATCGTGACCTTGGTTTAGAGCACGGGGAGGTTTCACTGGCTGCCCAAGGCTCAGCTGGCTGCCCGGTGGGGTTTGGTTTCGTGCTCAAGGCTGGGATGAATCACTTTTCCATGCTTTTCCCCCTGCCTGGAAAGGTGAGAAACGGTTAAAACCAAGAAAAACCCCAGCAGTCAGC
>JADKXX010008517.1:0-45702 GCA_017310255.1 Butorides virescens | reverse complement strand
CGGGGGGGGGGGGGGGGGGGGGCTCCCGGGGACCCCCCTACCTGGCTGTGCCACCACAGGGGTCTCCAGGGGGGAGCGGGAGGGGAAGGGGAGACGGCGAGGGAGGGTTTTACGAGCTGGCGTACGGCAACTCGCCAGGGACGCTGGAGCGCTGGCGGAGCGCCAGCACGACGCTCCCGCATTTATTAGGGGACCCGCTGGCTTACCAGGAAATTACACAACAGTTAAATACTTTATACATTGGACTAGTTTATTAAGTAGCTGCTTGAGATTTTTTTTTTTTTTTTTCATAGAGGGATCGTTCTGGAAATTATGATGCCGTGAGCAGGAGCCAGCCCCAGGGATGCAGTGTGGCTGGGTGGCACTGGTATGTGGCATTGCTGCTCATAGGGAACAGGAGCACAGCGTGCAGAAAAAAAAAAAAAAAAAAGAGCCATAAACCAGGAGATCTCTCCCAGGAGCCTGCAAAACGAATGTAAAAGAGCAAATCCCAACAGGCAGGCGTGAGCAGTGCCGCAGCCACGGCTGCTCACCAGCAAAGTTCAAGGCTGCGGCACAGGCTGGCAAACCCACGTGGGTTTTTAATCTATGAGCGTGGGCAAAAACCATGGCAGGTTAAATCCCACAGGGAATAAAGGCTTGTCCCATGTCTGGGTCAGGCTGGGGAATGGACACGTCCCCACCGCAGCTCCCCGCGCCGGCATCCCTGCCCCTCTGCCCCCTCTGGAGATGTGGGACCAGAGCCCAGCGCTGCTTCTCCGGTCTCCTCTGCTTTTCCGTGGCAGCGCACCCAGCTGTGACTCAGGCCGGCCTCACGCGCCGGGCAGAAGCCCAGGGCTGCCAGGGTGGTAAATGCCAGCACAGCGACTAACGAGGAATAATCCCTGCCAGGTAACCAGTGACTCGGGCGCCTACCCCGGGCTAGCAGGGTGCCGGAGCCAACACAGGGAAGTGACAAACAACAAACCTGGGGACTAGAAATAAAACAACGTGCTGACTGGAAAGGTCACGATAGGGACTGACCAGAAAAGTCACCAAGGCTGTTGCAGATAAGCAAGGAAAGGAGGGGGGAAAAAAATCCAAAACTTTTTTACGGCAGTGGGAGGCAGCGAAGGAGCGCTGGGCTCCTGCCCGACACCCTCCCTGCGATGTGCTGGTGGCAGAGGGACTTTGCAGAGGGACATGGCCATGGCCAGGGGGGTTCACCCTCATTCCTACAACCCACCCAGCCCCAGGGAGCACCCACGTTTTGATCGGTGGCCTCAGGCGCAGCAGCAATCACCTGCAGGGACGAGGAGGGGAGGGCGACCGCTTCTGATTCAGTAGGAAAACTGGGGAGCCTGGAACTGCCGGGATGGCTCTGACCTGTGAGCTCCCCGAAGGACTGCGTTAAAATTGGCTCTGCCCACACAAACCAAAAAGGTCGCCCACGGCGGGAGGGCGCGCAGCCGTTCTCGGGGTAACGGCAGCCGTTCCGCACGTCCCAGTGAGGAGCGGCAGAAAATGAGTTTTCCGTGGCAGGCACAACTGTCAACACGGCGTTTGCATTGCATTGATTATCTCTGGAGAAAACGGGGACAGCGAGAGTATTGACCTTTACAGGGAAAGCACCAAGTATCTGCAGCCTCCCCGCCGCAGAGCGGGAGCGCACGGCTTGCCCGTTACCATGAAAAAAGATGATGTCTCGCTACCCCCTGCCTCGAGGGCATGGGAATCGTGTCCTTCCAGTACCAGCACATCCTTGGCTTCCCCCAGAAATCACTACGTGAGTGCACGAGGGGCGCTGCCAGCCCCTGGTCCCCTCCATTTTTGCTCCTTCGCCTTCCAGCGTTGAAGGCGAGGTTGTGGAAGATCCTCGTGGAGCGGAGGAGCCCTCTGCCCTCAGCCACCTCTAATCCTGGACGCTCCAGGCTCGGGCCAGCCAGGCGATAGATCATGGACAACTGCTGGAGTGTCACCAGCGAGGATGTGGCAAGCGGCAGCTACGACCGTTCACCCATGAAATGTAAATTTAATGTAACTATTTGCAATGTAAAGTGCTTTGCACTTTGAAAAATACGCTATTATTTGCGCCTTTTATTGGAGAGAGGGGGGGAAAAAATGTATTCAGAAACAGTCTCTTGTGCATGTTCGCTTCTTTCTGCATCCAGAGTTATGGAGTTTATATTGAAATTTAGCAGCTGTGGGATCCGTGGACCAACAGTGCCATCACCACTAAATCATCTCTTATTTAGCTAATGCCCTTCATCGCTCGCGCTCGCCTGCAAAAGCTACGTATAGAATAGAAAATGACCTGCAGGCTTAGAGCAGGCTGGTCAAAAAAATTCCTCCTTCGTTCAGTTCCTCCAAAATGCACTGTCCCAACGATACCAACAATGCATTTATAAATATTTCAGGACTAGTGGGTTTATTCTTAGGCAATAATAACATTTTCCCAAGCATCTTTTCCATTTGTTGGTTTTCATTCACCTTACCAAAAGCCTCCACCTCAAAACAGTCGACTCAATTGCAAAACGTGAGTAAATGCATTAAAGAACATCTAATCCACTACTGCTGCTATGACAGTGTTTTGTTCTAGATAAAATTACGATAAAGACTTCTTAACTTTCTAGTCTCACGCTACTTATTAGGAAGCTGTCTTTTTTTTAACTGTACGTCTGTAGATAGATATTAAAGAAAAAAAAAAGGCTCACATATAGAAGTATCTCAATTATTTCAAAATCATGCGGGTTTTTTGCCATCTCTTGACTTTCACATTAATCTTTCTCCCGCTTTCAGGTCAACATCATAAATTATGAATTTTGCAGGCAAGGAATTGGAGCCACTGGTAACTCAGAAATTAATAGATTGGGGGGAAGAAGTTGAGAAAAACGGTTATTGTTAGAAGTAATGCAAAGAAACTTCTTTATAAGCTTTACTCTGCATTCATGGACCCGAGAGGAAATGCCTCCAATCAATCCCTGCAGAAGCTCTCACATCACATTGCTATGGGCTACCAATGCTCACGCAATCAATTAGTTGAGTGCAGGAGAGAAGTAGTAACTTCTTTGGTCCTCTAAATCACTCGCAAGCATCTGGCCACCTCCTTGGTCTTCAAAGAAAAGACTTGAGGCTAGCACGAGGCGCGTAACCTGCTCCGAAATGCTAACGTGCAGCCACAGTGGGTGGTAGAGCTTCGGCCAGAAGAACTGGGCGCATCCATCCCACCTCATGTAGGCAACGTGGCATCCCTTGTTTCTGCTTCAATTTAACAAACTATTGCAAGCTAGTTACATCTTTATAAATCCCCCCAAATACATCTTTATAAATCCCCCCAAATACATCTTTATAAATCCCCCCAAAAAAGAACATACTTTTGCCAGTGAAGCTGAATTATGAAAGACCATGTGGCATCACCCACAAGACAGCCCGACCACTTGCTGATTTCTTTTCTTTCTTTGGTTCAAAATAAATCAGCTGTTTGTGTTGTATTTTTTTTTAAACTGAAGGCCTTGTTTTGCTCCAGAAAATGCGAGTGACTGCCTGGCCAAGCTTAAACTGCTGACAAGATTAGTCGATGGAGGCGGTGAGAGCCTCAACAGCCTCGGATACTTGGTAAGGAATGTCCCTGCACCAAACCTTAATCTGTCACTAAACGTCGGGTGTGTTAAACACTGCAGCAGCGTGTCTGGCATCCCGGTATGAGAGCAGACGCACCTCATCGCAGGGTGACACCGTCCCTCGTCAGAACCTGCAAGGGACGTTCATCAAACAGCCCTGCAGAGACACCCCGCAGCCCCCAGCCCGGTGAGCTGGAGGGGGTACCTACAGGGATCAACCCCTTGATACTGGAAGTTGAAGATTGATGATGGTGAACAAGATTTTCATCACTCAGTGAGATAACAAGAGGCAGAGATAAATACTTCCCTAGGCTGCGAGGCGGGTAGGAGTGGTCTTACCTCGCAATTCGTTAAGTTTCCAGAAAGCTTCATCCACTGTCATTAAGTGCTGCGCTAACGGGACTGGGTGGTTTTTCAGTGACTTGACTCCAGGAGACAGCAAAACTTATATCAAGCACTTCTTTAAGCCACGGCCTTAGTGATGTCTAATACCAGAAAACTGGGAAAAGAGAGAAATGCGGGTCAGTAAATGCTGTAAGGGCGGTTCTGCCGTCAGTTTGCTGCGCCGCGAAGGACAGGCAGCAGTAAGAAGAAAGGCGACCTGGAGCAGAGGTGTCCCAAAGCCTTACTGCGAGATCCACAACGCTTCTAGCACGGGAAAACAAGCCCGCAGTGCCATGAGAGCAGCAGGGGATTATTACGGAAGAATTGCTCGCTTTCTGACTTACATCAGTGTAAGCCAGGAGTGCCCGTGGAGTTACTAAAGTAAAGCCTAAAGTAACAAGTAAGCAACAGAAACACCCATCCCAGAAAGTCAGGCTGTGCTGGACTCATCCCAAGTGGAGGATGCTGGCCCCAGGTCCCCTCCCGGGGTGCAGAGAGGACGGGCGTGCGTCTGTCAGGGGCCTGGGCAGAGCAGGCTGGGCTCAGGGAGAGCCTGCCCGCAGGCGTACCTGCACCCGCGCCACTAAGCCAGACATAAACCTCACCCGCTTAGCTTCACACCCCCAGCGCTACTCCCAGTGCCTTCCAGCAGCCCCATCACGTGCAGGGGCTGGAGGATTCGGAGATCCAGTGCTCACGTAGGAACTTGCAAGCGTCCACGGCAGCTGTCACCGAGGAGGACCGCGGGCGCTGAAGGCTCTAAGCCAGGCTCAGCCTCGGCTCCCCTCGCCCCGCAGACACAGCTGCCAGGAGACCTGGGGCCGGTGGGGTCCCAGCACATCCATCATCACCTTCGCAAGCTTCTGCCACTTTTATGCGCCGCTTTCCTTCTCATTTAGCATACACAGTGAAACGGGTTAAAACCTAAAGCCATTTATGATAATTATTCTAAAGGTTGTC
Organism: Butorides virescens; assembly: GCA_017310255.1. Lineage (NCBI taxonomy): Eukaryota > Metazoa > Chordata > Aves > Pelecaniformes > Ardeidae > Butorides > Butorides virescens. Next base: position 40,759 of record JADKXX010008517.1, on the reverse strand, counting down.
TACAGATAATGTAGAAAATAACACTGGATTTGGGGAAAAAAAAAAATCCCTTTTAGCTTTAATAAAAGCATTTCAAAGCACTAGAAGGTTATTTATAGGGTGTGTAAATGTAACTGGAGGGGAGGCAGAGTAAAGGGAGTTCAAAGGGTGTCTGTGAAAAGAAAAAACCCACTGTGTTATTGACACCGCTTCCTGCTTTCTCACACTCAACAACCTTCTTAAAACAAACTAGAGGAAACGACAGCAACAACAAAAAACAAAAAGCCACTGAGAACTATTTGAGATTAAATAATACTTTTTGACAGCTGGTAGGAAAAGGACTGGTTCTGCATTCATGCTTACAATAGCTCGCTGCTCCGTACCCTCGCTTGCATTGTAGAAGCATCCGAAAGCTCAGCCCGGAGGGAGCCACAGGTCGGGGCTGGCAGGGGGACGGTGCCTGCGGGAAGGGCTGAGCCCTGACCCACAGCACCCAGGGACTGGGGTGACACCAAGGTGCTCCACAAGGTTCCCCCCTTGTGCTGCAATCCTCCGGCATCGCCTGCAGCTCACACCTGGGGTGGTTTTGTAGGACAAGTGGGTTTTGTTCCCCCAGACTCAGGTTGCCAGTCTCCATCTCCTGAGGACCCCAACTATTTTGGGATGCAGCTCTGGCCTCGCCGCCCCAGCCGCTGCCACCGGACTTTGGTGGGAGACAGCACCAGCTGCTGGGGGCTGCCCACGCAGACTCAGATCAGGACGCGTGGGAGAAGTTTTTCTGGCAGAAACATGGCTTTAGGCAAAAATAAAATCACGTAGTGCCTCCGTTTCCTCAGGGTTTTGGAGCATCCGTAGGCTGAACATGGCTAAGAGGGAGGCTGAGGGCTGCCCTGCAGCTCCCAACTTCTCCAAGGAGCTCTGGCATCTTCCAGCTCATGCTCCCAGGCCGTGCCTGGCCCTCGGGAAAGCCACCCCCACACGCCTACAGAAAACCCTGGTTTTTCTCCGCGTAGGCTCCCCTGCAAGCCTGCCTATAGCATTCCCCTTGCAGGTTCTTTCCGAACCCAGTGTCTCACCCCTTTCTTCTGGCTTGTCTGGGGAATGGCCACTTTCTCCTGCACTGGCCAACGTTACCCCAAATCTGGGTTCTTTAGCCAATGCGTAGCCTGGCCCAATCTTGGTTTCCCATTCAGCCCTCCTTAGCATCCCCACCCCCCTGGCCCCTGCAAATATCAGGTACTTTGGTCAGACACAAAGTGATACACATACCCTGACCCACTCTTTTCCCCACAAAAGAAGTAGTAAAGTCCTTGAAAACAGTAAGAAGCACAGAATTAACAACTGCTAAACCAATTCACACACAGCACCTTAGAGAAGACAAACAGCCTGCCCTCCCATCTCCCCCAGAAGGCAATGAAGCAGAAATTAAAGAACATGAAAATTTGCCATATCATGCATTACAGAAGCCACCAGCAAGCAAGGAGGAGAGACCATGAGCACCAGCACCTCCCGCTCAGAGCAGTGGAGGAAAACTACAGCTTCTGGAGGTCTTTGCACATACCGAGAAACCGCTCTGCAGATAGTGCCAGGGAATGGGAATGGCACTTCTGGATCAGGACCTCTCCCGTACTTGCAGCTCATTAGATGTGCACCCAGTGGTCTCCAGTAGTTCAAAAATGCAATGGAAAAGGAAAAAAACCCTGGCAGGTGGCTTGAGAGCATGCACTAAGAAAAGTCTGCAAACTCACGAGCATATTAGAGGTAAACTGTAGTTGTAAGAAGTGTTTATCCTAGCAGTAGGAAAAAAAACCCAAAAAGCGATGGAGGAGGAAGAGGCAGTTGAATTCCCTGCAAGAACCAGCATGGGGAGGGGGGCACACTTGGATGAGGACCCAGGGATTAGATCCAGCACCGAGGGGGAAACGGAGGCCAGTGGCCACGCTGTGTCCTGAGGTCCCACCTGGAAACCTGCACCAGTCCTCCAGAGGGGACCTTCCCACTTCAAACTATTTGCACCAAGTGTTAATGAAGCCGAGAGGATTTGAAGCACGGGACACGAAAGCTTCACAAACATACACCCTTTAAAATGTCTTCTCTTCATCTTCTGCTATTCCCTTAAAAAAAAAAAAAAAAAAAAATCAAAATACATTACATTAGATTACTAAATGAACAGAAAGCCCCGGGGCCTGGGAGCCCATCTTCCAAATGAGGAAATCGCAGCCGGCCAGGACCAGTCCTTTAGCCCCGGGCTTTCCTAATGAGCATTACCAGCACGGTCAGGGTATACAAGGGCAGCTGAGTTTCGGGGGCTGGATCTCAGCCCCCCATCTTGCGTGGTTTGGGGAGGAGGCACCTTTGAGCGGCGGGGGAGGAGAGTTTGCATGCGCTTTGCTGAGCGGTGGGGCTGGGAGATGAGCGACGCTGGGCGAAAACAACAGGCTACAAAGGCACTTTCCTATTTGAAAAAAATCAACATGCTGCAGGAAAGCCATCGGTTCGGCTGGCTGCTTCCCTTCTGTTTCAGGAGAGCCAGCCAGTGTATCGGATATTCATTCATTTTGGGCTAACTATCTTTTCCATTTCTGAACAGCTTCAATTTTCTTGATGTCTCGGGGAATGGTTTATGAGGAAATAGAGCCTTGAGGGTGGACAGATGGAGAAAAATCTCCCTTCTCACCAAATTGATCACTATAATCTTTCATCTGCTCGGCGCAGACCCAGGCTGCTGGCATTCGGAGGTGCCGCAGCTCTACCTGCCGACGCCGCTCGCTCCTTCCCCGGACCGAGCCCTGGGAGGAGGATGGACGGCACAAACCCAAACCCTTTCACGTGACAGAAGGAAGAGGAAAGGAGATGGGGGGTTCAGATCCGAGGTCCCGCTCCAGCGCTGAGCAGCCTCAGGGCTTGCCCACAGGCAGGATTTGCACCAATTTAATTGCTGCCCTTGCCCCCTCCCTCTGCTACTGCTATTCAGTTGGCGTAAAGGAGCTTCACGTCACGACTGCTAATAATGAGAGGAAGAGAAACCTGCTGTCCTTGTTACAAAGCACTTGTATAACAATATGTCCATGCCATGGGCTGTAATCAAAACTGTAATGGTGATGGCAGCGAGACACTGTGGGATGTCCAGTGCTGGCAGAGCTCAAGAATGGGTTAAACAAACAGCTGCTGGGAATGATTTTGACACAGATCAACCTGCCTGAAGGCAGGAAAACAGACCTTGTGAGCTCTGTTCCCCTCCTGTGTTCCCTGATGCAATGACTTTATGGGTACAGTTTTCCCTCCCCCGGTCCTGGAAAGTTCTGGGGATGATGAAAACGTGACCAGCTCAAGCTGGCCACTGACGCACCAGCGGCAGAAACCATCTTCCCTCAAAGGGCAACCTTGGTTAGCTGGCATTGAGCAAAATAAATACATAGAAAGGAACATGCAAGGAACAATCACGACACATAAAATTTGAGCAGGTCTATAGGGAAGACAGCTAAGCTTATAGATACCAACCTACACATGATGTAATTCAAGTGCCTGCACCAAGATACGCACAGTGGAGCCTTGACCGTCACCTTCCTGGTCCCATTTTCTCAATCCTCCTCCTCCCCCTGGGCTCACTTTTCACTTCCAGGCGCATGAGGTGCTCCAGGGAGCAGCCCCAGCGCAGCCGGCTGACCCCCACCCGCTCGGTGGCCGGGCTGGCCAGGACATTCGCCCAGCCACGGGGAGGTTTCTTGCCAGGGTCCCCATCAGCAGAAGTCAACACGTGTTGGTAGGAGAGCTGCCGGCGAAGCGCACCGTGCGGGTGACAGCCTCGGAGCAAACACCCAGCAGAGCCACCCCCCCAGCCCCCCCACCCCGTGCCCTTCTCTCCTTTGGCTCCAGTCACTCCTGTGACTCTCAATTAACATTTAAGATTTCACTGAATAGCTGGCTGATTTATTTTATTTCTCAGGCCAGTAATTTATGGAAATATATTCTTAAAAATCAAACAAAATGCACTTTACTAATAGACGGGCCATTCTCTGACATTTCGCAGAGTAAATGAGCATTTGTGCCCAGTGGCATGTTGTCCCATGACTGAACCCCTATAAAGGGCTTCAAAAATATCTATTAGCCAAGCTCATTAGTTTAAATATCATTAAAATAAATTGTACTTCTCCACACAGGGCTTAAATAGGCCCCAAAGTGAATACTACTCTCCGTAGTTACAGGTCAAACACTCATTTACTCTAAGGACTCTTTGCACTGGAAATAGAAAGGGTGTTAAAATGAGTTTACACAACTGCAGTGGTTACAGAAGGGTCCTGGTACAGAAATGGATCTGCCCATGCTTCATCGCTCAGCTTAAAAGCATAACGTCGAACATGCAGAATTTGTGACAGAATTTCTTTACCATAAGAAGCAACTTTAAAGTTTCCTGCTGGTTCTTCAAACATTAAAAAGATCTTTACCTTAACTGTACTGCTTTTTTAGATTTATTCATTTATCCATTTAACCTGTTTAGAGACCCATTTTAAGGGGATACTTTGAGGTGGGCTTATTTTGGCATAGCTCAATTTCTCACATTCTGGTTTCAGTTGGTGGGGGGGTTGGTTTGTTTTTCCATTGATCATGCAGAAGAAAAAATTAAACAGAAGTAGCACCACCTCCATACAAACCTCACAAACTCAATTAGGCTGATGTAAACCTCTCCACATTACCAGGACTGATTTACTGCCCTTGGCTGAGCCCTTCTCCCGCTGCCGTTTCACAACTCCTCGCCCATCCCGCTGTGCTTTGACGCTCCTCTGCCTTCAGCAGCAGCTTTCGCTTTGGAAAGCAGCTCTGCCGAGAGGGACCTGGGAGTCCTGGTGGACGACAAGCTGACCATGAGCCAGCAGGGTGCCCTGGTGGCCAAGAAGGTCAATGGTATCCTGGGGTGCATCAAGAGGACCGTGGCCGGCAGAGCAAGGGAGGTTCTGCTCCCCCTCTACTCTGCCCTGGTGAGACCCCACCTGGAGCACTGGGTCCAGTTCTGGGCTCCCCAGTTCAAGAAAGATGAGGAACTCCTAGAGAGAGTGCAGAAGAGGGCAACAAAGATGATGAGGGGACTGGAGCATCTCCCCTATGAGGAAAGGGCTGGGCTTGTTCAGCCTGAAGAAGGGAAGACTGAGAGGGGATCTTATAAATACTTGCAAATATCTTAAGGGTGGGTGTGACGAGGACGCAGCCAGACTCTTCTCGGTGGTGCCCAGTGCCAGGACAAGGGGCAATGGGCACAAACTGAAACATAAGAGGTTTCAGTTGAATATGAGGAAAAACTTCTTTATTCTGAGGGTGACGGAGCCCTGGCCCAGGCTGCCCAGGGGGGTTGTGGAGTCTCCTTCTCTGGAGATATTCAAAGCCCACCTGGACAAAGTCCTGTGTAACATGCTCTAGGAGAGCCTGCTTTAGCAGGAGGGTGGGACTGGGTGATCTCCCGAGGTCCCTTCCAACCCTTGCCATTCTGGGATTCTATGTAATGGTCTTGCTGCTGATCCCAGCCCTTGACCCCAGCCAGAACGCAGCGATGGGCTCGCTGGCAGCCCACAAAGTGTCCCCCTCGCACATCACAGGGCCCAACCGACACATGGGGGATACCCGGAGAAAATACAGCACCAGGCAGTGCCCTTTCAAACCAGAGCCTGCCTAACCGCACCGCCCATCTGAAGGCTTACCCCATAAACCAATTATTTTTGAACAGCAGAGATGTGGCTGTTGATTTGTGTGTTCATTGTCATTGGCTTTGCTGAGAGCAGGCTGCCCAAAGGGGGCATTTCCTTCTATTTCTTGTCATACCTCACCAACAGAATTGTTTCCCAACCTCTTGAGTAGTTGCGTTTTTGTTAGAATATGGAAGTTAATAGGATGCGGTGGCGTCGCTAATGACATAACTGGGGTGCATGTGGCTGCAGAGAGGTCACACGAACCCTTGCTGTGCTCTACTCGACCCCTCTGCTACGGCTGATGCAAGGGAGAAGAAATCTAGGGTGGCTTCAACGTCCCCGGGCTGAATTTGCAGAACTAGGAGTTACCAATGAACAGTATCGTCAAGGCGGCGTGAACACGGCAACCCACAACATGATTTTCACAGCCCTGTCACAGCAGGCTCCAAACAGTCTGCAGCAATCAGGAGCTTCGGGCTGGTGCTTTCTAGGTCTCGAAAGCAAACCCTCCCCAAACACCACCCCAACCGAAGCGGGCCGTTGTACCTCCAAGCAGGTATTTGCAACCAGACCTGCAGCTGCTGTAACTGCAAACACAAATTAGACAGCAGGCAGTTCCGCGGGCTGGATCTCAGTCATCTCTGGAGTGAAAAGTACATGTTCTTACAAAAGCAATTTGTATGTTGCTATTCTCAAAGCATCACATGAGTTGTACTTTCCTTGTTAGCAGCACCTCGAGAACACGACTGCCAATGTAACAGAAATCCAGCACTGAGGTCCCCCTGTTAGGGCTATGACAGATTGCAGGGAGAAACAATGCGGTGATTGAGGACCTGGACTAATCATGCCAATTGATATAAATTACCGTGTCAGCTATACCGTTGCCGCAGTCTGCAGGTTTACACCTCATTAAGCTTCCAAGTGCCAAATGAATCAACAGGGTTCAGCAGAACCATTCTTAATTAATTGTCGTAGCGATAGGGAAAAAGTAACGGAAAAAGAGAATCAGAACTCGCAGCGAACACAGGCGGGTTTGCACAAACTGAAACTGCTTCTCCGATTTAGCATTTGAGATTAAAGACGCCCACGTACTAATCTCAGCCAGCAAATAACTGCCAGGGGCTGGTTTTGGACTAGGGTGGAGTGAAAATACAGGCTGGCGACTTGGAAAAGTTTTTCGTCGAGTTCTTCTGTTTGTTTTGCATAGCTCTTCAGGCCTCAACGTTTTGTTGCCTGTGAAACCTCCAGGTTTCGATTTCCCACCCCACCCGCAGCGGGCAGAGGCCACTGCTGGGCACCTCGGCACCTCTTGGAGCTGATGGAATTTGCAATCCAGCGGCTTCTTTTTAGGTTTAAGCCGAACGTGTTAATTTTTTTCTTCTCTACGTTCCCCAAAGCAAGATGCAACTTAACAGGGAGGGAAGAGGCCAGGACAGCTGTGGTCTCACCTCTGGCAAAGCTCCCAGTTTCTCGCCCTATTGAATCTGCCGTGCCAGGCTGCTCTAAGGACTCAAGGTTGAGCTCGGGGGACAAAACATCATTAGCAGCAATGAGGTTTGAAAAAGCAAAGGACCCTCCTGTCCCTCACCTGAGCACGATGCCCTTGCCCTCGCAGGTGGCTCTCCTCCGGCACACGGCAGCACCAGAAAGTCTCATCAAAGCCTGGAAGCCCTGGAGCTCAGGGCACGCTGCAGAACACAGGAGCACGGCCCGCAGGGCTGCAGCATCTCCCGTGGCTGAACACGGAGCCAGCCTCCACAGACACATCACGAGGACGCAGCCAGACTCTTCTCGGTGGTGCCCAGCACCAGGACAAGGGGCAATGGGCACAAACTGAAACATAAGAGGTTTCAGTTGAATATGAGGAAAAACTTCTTGACTTTGAGGGTGCCAGAGCACTGGCACAGGCTGCCCAGGGGGGCTGTGGAGTCTCCTTCTCTGGAGATATTCAACCCCCGCCTGGATGAAGTCCTGTGTAACATGCTCTGGGTGACCCTGCTTCAGCAGGGGGGTTGGACTGGGTGAGCTCCCGAGGTCCCTTCCAACCCCTGCCATTCTGGGATTCTGTGACATTTTAACACCTTTTTGCCTCGTCTTTAGGGTGGATTAGACACAGCCCCTGTGCTCCATCCCAGGCAGCAAACCTGCGCTGTGCCTGCTCGCACAGCCCCGCAGCTGGGATGCTCGCCCGAGCAGGAGCAACGTCTCCAGATGGGCAGGCAGGGCTGGGAAGGGGGGCGGAATGGGACCAGGCGGGGGTGGGGGGGGGGGGGGGGGGGGGGGGGGGGAGGGGCCGGGGGGGGGGGGGGGGGGGGGGGGGGGGCAGGCAGCCATCTCACCAGAGCAGAGTTACACCATCCCACCATCACACTCATGGACCAAATCCAGCTGGGACTCCAGCGTGTGCGGCTCCTGCTCCCCAGGGGAGTTTTGTATATCATCTTCTGCCTTACCTCACGCGAGCATTACACCAGCTTAAAATCTCCCTGGAGTTCACATCTGCTCACCACACAGCTTGTAATTGCTTGTGTAATGCAATGGTCAGTTTAGCGCTCAAACCACATTTCCAGCATTGAATGTCTACAGGTACTTACATTTCCCCCCCATCACTGTCCATCAGCCAGCCCATTTTCCCCTCAGGTATAAAACATCCACCTAATATTTATATCACAGCAGGGCTTCCACAGCTACAGATTGGAGCTATCGCTGGTTTTCTGCAACATTCAGGCCTAGTCACGATAGACCGTTCAGTTACTCTATACCATTGATTAATCTGTAATTTAAGTAATTTGTAAGTAAAATGTAAGGTTAAGATGAAAACGGAGTATGAACGCTGATTTCGCCTCTTCTGTGCTTTTAACTGGGGCGCCCCGCTGCACAGCAAGGAAGCATTGGTATTCCCATTTTAAGGGAAGCGGGGTGCCAGGAGCCAAAGGGAGGTGCCCGGGGTCACTCAAGAAAACGGCAGCAGAGAAATGAGCTGGGATTAGCTGTCCCCCATCCCTCGTCCTCCTCCTCCTCAACCCCCTTTTTTCCTCTTTTGTGCCTGGGGTTGGATCCACTGGAAATACCTGGCCAATTCCAGGGAACTCAGGGCTGTATTAAATTAGTGTTAGCAGCCAGGAAAACCCGATACTGCAACTCCAGACGTTTTTGCAGGGCCTGGTTAGGTCAGAGGCCCCCCAGGGAAGGCAGACGCCGATCCCCGAACCGCAGGCAACACCCCCACGCCCTGGTGCTCCCAGCACAACGCCTCCTGCGTTCCCATGCACGCACCCACGTGCGTCAGGGTCTGTGGAACGTCATCAATGAAAATATCTTCCCATGACTTGCCAAAATCCAACAGATTCTCTTAAAGGACTGGTCTGGGACTTCACCTGCTTCCTCAGATTAATTTGAATCATACCTCCCACTGACCTAATGCATCATTCTTTTCTTCAGTTTCTCTTTTTCCCATAAGAATCTGTACTAAATTAATAAAGCTGACAATTCATTAAGCAAAAATCATCTTAAGCCATGTTTCTAAGCCTCAGAATTTCTCTTCTAGTAACTATAAGTCATAAAGAAATATTAATTGCAGTTTGATTTTGATAAAGTTGGGGCCAAAAATACTTACTTACACTATACATATTTTGTTCTCTTACATTTATTACTGCAGTCAGTGCGATAACATTTCCACCTTTGTTTTATTCTAAGGGATTTAAGGTGCAAATTGGAGGATTAGCAATCCAAAACAGAATAGTGGGAATAGAAATAGGCTCCCAAGCCCATTTATAAGCAGCTAATTGCCGAAGAGTCTCCGTTAACAGTGTTCTGCGGTGAGACAAGCGAGGAGCCCAACACTGGAAGGCAGGTTCTTGTGTGGAAAGTCACTTCACACCTCAATTACAGCTTCTGCCAGCCTCTTCAGATCTGAAGTACCACGTTTTCTCTGGTGAGAGGATACCATTAGCGCAAGGAGCAGTTAGCACCGAGGCTGCGAACTGAGCAGCACCCAGGGAAATCACCTCGCAGGGGGGGGGAGCTCCTCAGACTTTTGTTTTTAGCCACTTTGAAAAGCAAATTGATTCATACAGACACACACGTACGCGCTCTCGTGCACGCCCTTGCTTCCTTTGCCTCCTGTGCTACTCAGATATTCACTGACAACCAACCAGCTTTGCAGTTCATAAGAAAAGCGTGATTTAGGACTTTTCATTAGGGTCATTAAGAGCGTGGTATTAAGGTTCCATGAGCTTATTGTTTCTGCAATATAGAACAGGTTCAGGAAAGACATATCACTGTAATTATTCGTAACTCAAATCCCTAGGGATTGAAGAGCACAATCACATTAGCATCTTCTTGGAATAAAGATTTTTCCCAATTTTTAGACAGCATTATTCCACTTACTCTCAGAGACCCTATATGTCCTCCACTGCTGTGACCGATGAAGTTTGCTGTCGGACGTCTGAAGACAAAAGAGCTTTCCGCCGGCACCCCGTGCCAAATCCTTGCCTAATACTTCAGACCACGGATGAACGACTGGAGCGCTGCCAAGCGCCTCGGTTTATTTCATCACTCTCGTAGATGATCCTCGCAACTCCGACTTTGACCCAGGCTGGCGTGTCGCTGCGGATGAAGCCGTGATCCCTCCCACACGGCGCCAGGGCGAGCTCCCCGGCACGCCGACGTTTCTGCTTCTGCACCTTCGCTGGTTCCCAAAGCAGCAGGCACGCCTGAGCGGGGTACGCGTACCGCAGAGTGAGGAAGGAAAGCACATTAAAGCGTTATAACTTAGACCAGATCTCATGGAGAAGCGATTTCAGCTCACTCCTTTACCCCCACCTCTAGGGACCAGGCACAAACAGACCGGTCGCTCCGGACAGGTATGAAGCAGTGTGGGAAGATGGACCAAAAACCTCAACTTCCTATTGAGCTCTTCGTTATGTGATCGTTTCGGACAATTCAATTCCTAATTTAATAACAGGACTAACAGCTACTGAGTAGCTGTTGGAGTACTGTTGGAGCGGGTCCAGAAGAGGGCTACTAAAATGATCCGAGGGCTGGAGCACCTCTCCTATGAGGCCAGGCTGAGAGAGTTGGGCTTGTTCAGTCTAGAGAAAAGAAGGCTGTGGGGAGACCTGATTGCGGCCTTTCAGTACCTAAAGGGGGCCTATAGGAAAGATGGGGAAAATCTTTTTAGTAGGGCCAGCTGCGTTAGGACAAGGGGTAATGGTTTTAAACTAAAACAGGGTAGGTTTAGGCTAGATATAAGGAAAAAATTCTTTACAATGAGGGTGGTAAAACACTGGAACAGGTTGCCCAGAGAGGTAGTGGAGGCCCCATCCCTGGAAACATTCAAGGCCAGGTTGGATGGGGCTCTGAGCAGCCTGATCTAGTTAGCAGTGTCCCTGCTGACTGCAGGGGGGTTGGACTCGATGACCTCTAGGGGTCCCTTCCAACCCAAAACATTCTATGATTCTAATCTGCCAGGTACAGCAACGTTAGGATATAACCACGTGGACACAAACCTGCACAGAGTGTGTAACTGTTCCAAGGTGCAGAAGCACACACAAAAAAAGTGTTGAGGCAATTTAAAACACAGAAGGATACACCACGACTTTAACCTTGATAGCCTTCCCCCTTCCAAGTGCATTAATCCCCGGACGTTACGGTCCCTGTGCGTTACTTGTTATGAGGGCACACAACACGCTCTGGCCATTTGTTTTATTCCTCTGGTATTTCCCAGCCGGATTAACAGGTAGACTGCTCTGATGAGTTACCTGCTTCCCGTTGTTAGCAGCCTAGCAGAAATCAGCAGGAGAGCGAGCAACACGTTATCCTATTGCCACTATTGATCCATCAGCGATCCTGAGAGCATGAAAGGGAGAAGCACCTGCGGAGGCATTAAGCTACTTGTCCAGGACAGCAAATACTGAAAAGCAATGACAGCTTGTCCCCGTGCTCTGCCTGGTTCCAACAGTCCTGAGAAACTTCCTCCTAAATCCACAGTACAAAGTATTGCACTTGCTTTTTAGAATACCATCGCAGAAACAGAGATTCGCAGGCTCAGATGCTTTGACCTTGCCCGCTTTTACACGTCTGCGTTCAGATTTGAAAACTAATCATCTCATTCCAGGCAGCTCCTTTTACATTCAGCCGAATGGGACATGAATCTTGCTGAATGAGAAATGCAGGTCTCTATAGTGAAATAGATTAAGCACTGCTACACTCCCCATTTTGTTTCAAGACTTCAGTTGCAATTGCCTGCTCTAATTTGAGATGGGAAGCCTCGCTATAGGGTAATTAAGCACGCGAGGAGCTCAGGAGAGCTGCCTGCCAGCACCTGGTGGTGGGATTCCCCTTCCAGAGGCACCTGCACTAAATGGTAATTCCTTCCCTCCGTTTCCCACTTCACTCCCCGACGCATCTCCCGGCAGCTCGGAGGAACAGATGGAGCAATCACCCTCCTCCTCTCCACAGTACAGACCCCTGCTGCTACCCAGCGCCTTATGCAGTTGTAATACACATAATTAGGCAAATCAATGGACAATGCAGCATATTAGGGGAGGAGGAGTTACATCAAGGCAAAACACGAATCCCAATTTATTTACTGCAGGAAATGGGGTATTTCTGCATAATTGCCCAAAATTACGGACACGAGATGAAAAGTAATTACAGCCCTGGCAGGTAGGGTGCCGCAATCAGGTCACTACCTGGACTATTTGGAGTACAGCTGAGGGGGAGTTTGTTCTAGTCTTGCTACGCGGTTGATTTATGCCTTAAACATCTCATTACCACTTATGAGTTATACTCCCAAATCTCTCACACATCCGTTATCAGAGAGAACGACGTTTAACGCCATTCACCCCACCACCGACTCCAAACCAAAAAATCACGACGGAAGGTTGCAAAACCCTGATTGCAAGCAACAGCCCTCCCTGCCCTTCGTGGAAAGGCACAGCTTGCACGGCAGAGGCCGAGCACACATAGCTGCTGTCCCCCCACAAATCCGGCCGCTAAACTTTCTCCTCCCGCCGCTCCCCAGGCACAGCTTTGTTTAAGGTCAACGCCGACTCCGTGCTCCCTGCCCAGCAGCTTCTCTCCTCCTTCACCCTTTGCAGCTCCCACCCCATGGAAGGCAGGAGATGGCATGATCTCACCATATCCGAGTGGCAGAACAGAGGCGTGAGAAGTAAAATCTGTTGACATAAAGAGCAGGCACGCTGCAAACGTGCACCCAGCGAAGGGCAAGGCGACGAGGGGAGCCACGGACGGAGACGGGACACCTCCAAGAGCAGCTTCGCACACGAGAAGAGGGGTTCTGCACTGAAAGCAGGGTCATGCACGCAGAAGAGCGGCGCAAGCCAAATACGTGATGAGAACGAGAGGGGCTACTAACTTTCTGGGCTCTTCAAAGGTGGTGATCTGCCTGCCAAGAGGAAACACCAGGGATCCATTTCCAGCGCTAGAAATGGTCTCACACACGCACAGAGGGTTTTATCCTGGTTTACTGACCCAAAAGCAGCACTATACCCGGGGATCACCCAAGAACAGGACCTTTCCAGAAGACAGCCACCCAAGTGGTGTTCAAGTGGTGATGAAGCCTCGCCGATGCCCCTGGGCAGGGGGCTAAGAGGTCTGTTTTACAGCGGCATGAACACACAGTGGAACAGAGAGCCAAGCCTTCAGACACATCCTTTTGTTACTTCTGGCATCTAATTTTGGCCGGGTTTGTCTAATTTTCAGGAGTTTAGAGGAGCAGTGACTCCAGCTGGTGTGGGCGAGAACCGCAGCTCCCAGGCACCAACAGCCTTGAGACACTCAGATACTGATACACAATATTTAAGAATACAGCAGAAATTGTAGATTTTAAGCCTCTTGCCCTTGCTCAGCACAAGTCAGTAGCACAGAAAGAAGTCTCCGCTATCAGATTTGAGCTTTATTCCTTTTTGCTGTATTTCTGTGGTCCCTTTCCAAAGCCTGGACCTTCCCAAGTCAGGCCCAGTTCCTGTGTGAAACCAGGGAAAATGATTTGCAAAGTCACTCAGAACACGAACAGCGAAGAGAGGGACTGGCCACTGAGCTCCTGGGGTTACTGGTTAGTAAGGTTACCACCTGGCTGACCTTGCTAGTTTATAAACCTGAAACTTTCTGTTCTTTTCCATGCTAATCACTAACCAGCACTACCTGACGACAGGAAACCTCTCCCACAGAAATGACCGGCTGTTGGGTCAGAGCCATCCTCCTTCACGGAGCTCTGCCAACATCTTAGGCCTCACCTAAGAGACACAGCTTTTGTTCCTGTCCTCGAGCATCCTCCAAAATGCCAACAACTGTGCTGAACTGCATTGCAGCTTTTGAATATGAGAAAAATTTTAATGAAATGTAAAACCAGCAATACCAAACACATTTCAGATACCATCTAAGTCAGGTCTCCAAATGCAGCATTTGTGGAAATGGTACTGTCACTTCTCCAAAACCTAAGAATATAAAAGTAGTATGATTTATGGGTACCACAATACTACAAGCCCAAATTTATTGTCAATGCAAAATCACGCCTCACACGTGCCCACATAACCACAGGCTGCATCCTGCTCACCATTAAAAAGGAGAGAAACAGATCCATGACAGGCTCAGAAAATACTTTAAATTAGTGACTTGCTAAGACAACCGAACTAATGCCATTTGTTTGTATGCTGTAACAGTGTAAACGTCATCCACCGCTGAAATATTCAAGAAGTTTACAAGTCCCCATTAGACACCTCCCTGGGTGCTGCACCCCCTCACTGTGGACACACCTGGGGTGGGGGTACCCTATCTGCACCATGCGTGAACGCCCAACTACAACCACAACAATTCCGTATTCATTTTGTTCTCCCAGCTTATCTTTTCACAGCTCCGGAGTGCATTCTTCCTTATCTTGGAGACAAATGGCCTCCACGGAGAGCTCTAAACAGCCAAGCTATTTATCTGTTTGACATGTGTTTCCCTGTTTGTTTTCTCCAGCCTTGAGACAGTCGGCTCGGGCTTTGACAAGTCAGCTGTGTCAACGGCAGAGGGTTGCCTGGCCCCTTCTCCCCAGTGCTGTGAATCAATTTCTTTACCATATTTATCATTTATTGTAGTAAATCAAGTCTAATCGATGCTTTCTTCTTTTGATATAGAGCAAACCCTTTACAAACTTTTCAGAAAGCTGGCTGAATTAAAAAAAACTGGGGGGGGAGGGAGGGAGAAATCAATTATTTAATCAATTCAGCACTAATTTTTTCTCTGGGGAAAGAAAAAAAAGGTGGCAGTGTTCTGTGGGCAGCAGTCCCCATCGAAAAAAAGGAGGAGGGAAAAAAAGTTTATCTACTGATTGTTTCCAGTATTTCACTTGTTGCTTTTAACACCTTATTCTTAAGATGACTACATGAAGCATCATCTCCCTGTCCAACACACGTGCATCTCCACTCTTCCAGAGCCGCCTCCCGGGCGCAAGGCGCTGCCTCCCTCTGCACACACACGCACCGTGTTGCCTCCTCAGCCCCACCAAGCAGCAGAGCCAAGGCTCGAGAGCACTGGAGCTGCCTTCACTCTCATTTACCAGGGCTGTCACACCCAGGCAGCTCCAGACAGCAGGGCTGGCACATGTGCCACCGAGAGCACCAGCAGGGCCTGCAGATCCCTCCCCTGCCACCCTTGGCAGGAGCAGGGCTCCAGGCGGCAGTGAGGATGGGGATCAGACTCCCCCGTGGGCCTCCAGCAAGAATCCAGGCTGCTGTCATTCACTTACCAGGGAGATCAGCTTTCTGCAAGGACAAACATCTCTGCGAAGATGTGGGGCTGGGAAATGAGACCTCACCTTCATTTGGACCCGGGTGCTGTCCCAACGACAGTCTGCTGCGGCAGAGAAGTGTCAGGATGTTAACGGAGCCATCTTCCCATGGCCACCTTAACTGGCTTCAGGGGAGCTCTGCCCCACTGCCACAACATAAGGCTGGGACAAAGATGCTCTATTCAGACAGCCTAGATCTCTAACATGAAGTTAACTGGTTAACAAGTTACATTTCTGCCCCCGTTTAATCTCTCTGCCAGAGCACTTCGTACACCTCAGCCAACCCAACTTCCCCTCCTCCAGAAAAATCCCACGGCTCTTTCCCTCTCAGGCTTCGCTCATATTCAAACTTATCTTCAGTAGGAATTTTGTCTAGAAACTGCAATTCTGTTCCCTTTGGACTGATTACGATGATGAGCAACAAATGCCCTAAAACAAAGTATTGGCTGTGCTACAAATAAGCCTGGGTGGATGGGGTGGGGAGGGGCCCTAGAAATAAGGAGAATTTTAAAGCCAACAGAGCACACAACACATGCACTGAGTTCCTCCTATATCAACTGATTTCCAGCCTGGAAAACCTGCATAAGAACAATTCCTATGGATTCATCCAAATAGCTCCCCTACATAAATTTGACTCCTTATTGGAGTTCACTCATTTCCAGAACCCACAGCAGCTTACGGCATTAAGGGGCTGGGGGTGGTGGTGGGGTTTGTTTGGTTTTTTTTGTTTTTCCCAAGTGTCCGTGGTTCATGGATTCTGCAAGCCCAGGTTTCAGCTAAACAAGGCTACAGAGCTCCACTTTTCTTTTAAAAGGGTCCCTGTGTATTCTTTTTAGAGAAGCAAGGCGTCTTTCATACAGACGCTGCTCATCCCGAGCACTCTGGGTGTTCTGGGTAAGGCAGTCACACGTGAAATTCTTATCACCCAATGCAGAAAAATCTTCCCATCCCACCACTACAAAGGTCACATAAAATTGCTATCGATCAATATATAACTCAAAATTCATTATTGGCTCCACAACCACTAAACACAGAGTTTTGCAAAAAGGCAATGATGACCATCCACATTGGACAAAAGGGGGAAGAAAACTGGGAATGGGAAAGGGCCTCAGGGTCCAACACACCACAGCATGTTTCCCCAGGTGCAGATGTGCCGGGCAGAAGATAGCACCCCGCAGACGTGCAGGCACCAGTATGTTTTTGGAGGCAGAAACAGAGCTCAACTATGCAGAGTCTCAAAGGTGAGGACATCAGTGATGTCTGCGTTACCTGGGAGTTAAAATCTGAGTGCGTGCCAGGTTCTCTTCTGGCATTTAGCGTGGCATCACATTGTATGGACAATAAAGGTGCTTACACACAAACTGGATTCACACAGACGTGATGGAAAGGCTCAGAAATGCCAGAAATAAATTATGCCTTTAGGTACACAGAGGAAAGAACAAAAAGATTAACCAAGATACTGCCCTCATTCCAGAAAAGGCAGCCAGCCCCTGAACACAGGCAGGTCCATTGGAAAAAGAGGAACATTCTCCTCAGTCTGCCACAAAATGGGAGAAGGGGGGGGGGGGGGGGAGGGGAGAGGGGGGGGGGGGAGGAGGGAAAAAAAAAGAGCTCTAGACATGGGATATTACAAATACCTATCAATTTTCACATGTATTTCCTAACTCACAGCAATATAGCCTTCTCCAGCCCATGTTCAGCCAAAGGAAGTTTCAGAGTTCATACCTGTAGTTTGAGGAGAGAGGGAGGAGGGTTACTTCCCCCCCCCCCCCGAAACATATGCTGCATAACTGCAGCTACTGCATAGGTTTTATTGCTAGCATTTAGAAGAGTAAGTGCTCACTGACATGCAAGATGGGAAAGGTTCCTCCCCTAGGGAACAGAACACAGAGACTGATTAAGCGACTAGTAGGTATTTAAGAACATAAAAAATATTGGCAGATCAGGGTTGCAGTTCTTACTGAACAGGAGCCAGCACAGGAACAGAGCTAGCCTGCTGATTTCCAGCAGGGTGTAGCATTGGTGAAGAGTAAGTCTTTAAGCTTAGGATTTTTATACACTTTAATAGTAAAAGGTTGGAAAGTAATCACAGCTTGCTCCTCCAGAGGCATGAATCAGGTGCTCCTGTTTCGTCAGATTGCTGAACCAAACCTGGTGGTCCAGCTCCCACCCTGCCTCCCCCCCAGATCCTTCCGTAGAGATCACATAGCAGCATCTCATTTGCAGCAGCCACCTGATTTCAAGAACCTATCTTACAGTTAACAGAAATCAGCACAAAAATATCTTGACTGATTTGGTTATTTTAACATTATAAAGACAAAAAGGAGCAAAAGAGTTGGCCAAAGCTATGTGACAGACTAATAACAAAGTCAGGTCTAGATAGCACAGGTCTGCTTTCAGTCCCATACTCAAAACCGCTGTACCATGCTGCATCCTCAATTTTGGTTAACATTACTGAGGTGATATTAAGAGCATATGCAGAAAGAAGTAAGAAATAATTAGGATTTCTGCTCCTTAAAGAGCAACAGTAGTGTCCATCTGTGGAAACATTTCAAAAAAAGCACAAAAGAATAGATACATGACAACACTGTTGAAATAACTTACGTAAGAACTGCAGAAATAAGCTATAACCCTTCTATCTTGCACCGATGATAAAGAAATTTCCTTTATTTTGTACAAAAAATAGAAAATATTTATATATTTAAAAATAATTTGCCAGCACTATTTAGACTTTTAAAGTTTTAACCACTGCTTTTGAAGTGGTTAGCTATAAAAGCATTTTAAAATTACAAAAAATGCAGCAAAATGTCATCAACAAGTTTATACAAACATAATGAGGATATTTTTCAAGTAAATCCTAACAGCTAAGGATAACGAAAATGATGCTACAACTCATTCCAGTTGTATTTGATGAGGACATCATTCTCCTACCAAATAATCCTAATGAAAACTGTTTCTAGAAGTTTACTGAAATTACACATTCCCACATGCAGAGACCAAACCTGAGACTCTGTTGAATCACAGAAGAAAAATAAAAATCTAACTGTGAGGGTATCTATCATGCAGTCATATAAATTCTTTTCAAAGCAGTCTCGTCCTCCAAACTGGCAACACAACGAAGAAGAAAAATATCAACTTCTTCCTGCAGCTCAGGATAGCCTTGGGAACACCTCATTATAGCAATGAGCTGTGGTGCTAGTGGGTCACACCGTGTTCTGACAGGGTCCTTTAGTATTCATCTTCATTTGTGCTGCAAAGAAAAAGTAATGGGTTTGTCTTTGAAGACACCTCCAAGAAATTTCCCTTCCCAGTAGTGTCTTTTGAAAATCTGTCAGGTTCAGATGCATGGTTTTCTTCTTGTTCCTGTAAAATGCAGCTTGCAGTAGCCAATCCTTCAGGCTGTTCTGAAAGTCTAATTGCAGTGTGCATTTGCTTTTCTAGTTCTTCTACCAATTTTCCAGGAACGGATGCAGATTGCAAAGAAACCTTTGTTTTTTCATCACTAACCTCAAACGTCGAAGTGTGTGCACCCTGCCTTAATCCATTACAGGCAGTAAGTGGAGCTGTCCTCTCCTCTTGAAGCGTGCCTTGTAAAGAATTTATTTCCCCATCTTCACTGGTTGAGGACTCTCGCTCATCTGAATCAGAGCCTTCTGTCTCAGATGATGAAGTACTGCTTGATTCTTCAGAGTCACTTGTCTCCGACTCGGAGGAAGGCAGCTGTTGCTTGGAAACTGTGCCAGCAGCTTTTAACATGCTCTCTTCCTCTTGCACCAGCACTGCTGCTGCTTCCAGCTCTTCTAGTTCAAATCCGATGTGGGACTTAGTGAGTGTGGTTTTCTGCAAGGATTCAGCGACTGCAGCCAACTTTTTTGACCTTTAACACAGAACAAGATATATTATTTAACTTTACAAACCGAACTTTCCCATTTGGTAGCGAGAACTCAAATCTTAAACATTTCTACTATTCACCTAGTTTGCAAACAACTTTCTTCTTCAATTGTGATTGTAAAAGTAGATGCTGGGGGGGGGGGGGGAAGTATTCATAATTGATATTATCTTGGGTAACTTCTCCCACAAGGTGAGACAATATCCCACTGAAAGTCTTCAGTGACATCTTCAGAAAAGATACTGCTGCTTCGATGTTTCAGCAGTGCACAGTAAGGGAAAACACGGATTTCGGAACAACCCTTTTCAGGATCACTGCCTTTAGCAGTGAACTCTGCACTATGTGGCTTGCTGGATTAAGTTCACACGCAGCAAAATCATTTAGTTGCACTATCCTTCCAGATATGTCTGTTAAATGCAGATGAACCGATAGAGCATAGCTGATCAGGTCCATCTCAGTGATACATCATCCTCCTCTCACAGCTAGCTTGGTGCACCCGTGACAGCAGGAGATGTTCAATACACTGCCTGTAGATGCGCCTTACACCTTTCATTTGTAACTCAGCTGAAATAGAATTCAACAAAAATATCGGGACCATTTAGATAAGCACCTCTAATAAAGCAGGCATGCTCTGTCAGCCTCAAATCTTTGGTGCAGCCATACCCATTTCCTCAAGCGTTTTGAAGTCAGCACATGCTTTACCAGAAAAGCGCATCATGGATTTATAAACAGTGAGAACGAAAAGTAAGAGAGTGCCTTGAAATGGGGGGGGGGGCACAGAGGAGAGACCGGGTATAAAATAACAAACATACATCCTGTTTCTTGTTGTAGAGTTTTGCCTCAGACTATCAATCAACTTTTCACCACTTCCTGCAACAGCAGGTCTACTATAAATCCTGCAGTAACTGACTGGGTTTCATTTCCTCTGCCAAACCTGCTAACCTGCAAGGCATGACACGCTGACACTGGAGCAAGTAGCTGATAATGTAATACATGACTCCTGCGAGGCAAAAGTTAAAGTGCTTGTTCTCTCAGTTGAATGATTTTAAAGATCTTTATATTCTATTTCCCAGGGGGCATAATTACTCAGTATAACATAGACGCTTCTTTTTTTTTTTTTTTTTTTTTTGCTCCTAAAGGAATTGTATTTAAAAGTGGGGGAAGGGAAATTCAATGCGGCTTCTTTCATGTTCTACAGAGACAGTGCAACACTTACAAACTGAACTTGGAATAAAACATACTAAACTTCCACAGTTCAACCCATAGACTAGAAAACTCAGAAATAAGTGTTTCCCAGAAGTTACCAAAGCAACAGAGAACAATTTATATTTCTATGATTTTTAAATCTAAAGCTAAGAATTAAATCGTGACATTATCCTAGCAGCCTCCAATATAAACACGAATACCAAATTTTAAAAAGCTGCTTACTTAACACTATTCTAATTAGTGATATATTTCCATTTTGGTTTTGTCAAGAACTTGACTTTTTCTTGAAAAGTTATGGAGGATTTGAGAAATTGCCAACCTAATTGGGAACAAAGAAAGCATTCTTCGTGCTCCACAGGTAAAAAGAAAGAAAAAGAAGCCCACTGATACGCAGAAGGTTCCTGAAGCCCTGCAGGTAGGTGGTAACAGAATAACTGGCTTGCAGGGGAATGTTTCTGAACACACTGGTGAGAAGCCGGCCGATACCCTGAGTCACAAGAGTTTCTATCCCTTTCAGAAAGATTTTGCTTTGCTTTTGAAACAGTCTCTTTCCTTCCTTCTAATTATACACGTGTACGTGTGTATGTGCCCACTTCCCCTGTAAGGGTTGTTAATAATACGAAGGTACGATACTTTTTCCTTTCTTGTTGCCTGTCCACAAGAATACAAACTCCAAACACTAAATGTGCATTCTGACAGAGAACACTGTTTTGTACCCATTTTATATGTAGTTCCTTTTAATTTCATTGACAGCCAAGAGCAACTAACTGTAGGCACAACGATTTCCTCTGGTGATACATCTTCAGCTCTGGCTACCTCAGACTCACTTACCTGCTTTAGTAGGGCCATTACAGATGGAAAATCGATTTTGAAAGTCCTGTTTGTCCTCACATCTCTTCTATCATGTCTGTCACTGTTTCCCAATCCTCTATGTATTTTTTGCCTTTTCCCTATGTCTGCTCTTCTAATTTTTCATGCATATTTTTCTGCTAGATTCTCAGTCCTTGAAATCTCCCTTAAAAGTCTCTCCTCCTCTTTTACCATTCTCTTATGATGCAGTTAACACTTCAGATACACGTCGCATAACTGAATCAAGTATCAAGGAGATGTATGGCACCAAGTACTTTGTGGCGTTAAAAACTTCACCATGTTCCAAATTACTTGAGGTCAACTGTTAAGGAAGAAAATACACAGTGATCTACTAATTTGACTCAATACGCCTTATGTTACTAAAAATTAGATGTGGTACTACCAACAGATAAAAGAATGGCCTCTTTAAAGCCACAAGTGTTTGGTCACTACACAACAATGCATTTCTATCAATGAGTTCAAAGAGAATGAATGAAAAGGCTGGTGCCTGACAGCTACAGACAAACGCCTGTCCTACTGGACAACTGTAAAACTGCAACAGGCATTCTTAGTCTGAAAACCTTGGGTTAATTCCTTCTGAGTGAGCAAAATACACTACCAAATAATAAGTGATTTCATGAAACAACTGTGGCTTCAAGTTTCACACTTAGCCCTTTTTCCCAAAAGTTTTGATAGAACTGCCGAGAGAAGACATGCTTTTTATCTTTACAAAGCATCACAGAAAAAAGCCATTGATTCAACAGCCTGCTCTTCCCTTCTAACAATAACAGCACAAATGGATACTCTGCTTGGATGAGTAAATGCCTGCAAAAGGCCAACAATTCCATCTATCCTCTTAACCCTCCACAGCTGCCTGCCTTCAGATCTCTTGCGCAGTGGTCCCACGGAGCAGCGTGATTGCCAACACCACGCACAAGGGGACAGTCCATGCACTGCCACCCAGCACCCTTCAGGGAAGGGGAAGGGGTATGCACTTCACTCTGGGCTTGACAACCTTCCTTCTCTCTGCACCATCAATGCCCCAAAGATCACATTAGGCCAACCACAATAGGAATCTTCTAATAAATCATTAAAAAAACCCCTAGAAGATTATTTTACTATTTTTTTTTAGCTCTTGGCCACATCAGGCGTTACATTTAAACTGGATTTAAACAGCATGAAAAAGTCTCTTTTCAGTCTCCTCTGAAAAGAGGAATGTTTCCTCCCAACTTTCACTCTGGTCATCAAGTCCATTCCAGGAAAAAAACGGACAGTCTACAGACCTCAACATTTCAATATGAGAAACATAAACTCAAACCGTCACGCTCTTGACAAATTTATACATAAAAGCAGACAACTCCACTCCCCAACTTGTATTAATCTTCTATTAATAGGAAAAAAAAAAAAAAGCAGCACTTGAAGAACAGCTTTTTTTTTTCCCCTCCCCCTGTGCAAGGGACTAAATTGCAATTAGCTATCAGTCCATCTTAAGGCAATTATCTAATTTCAAGGAGAACTGAGTTTCAGGAGTGCATTTCACATCAGCCTGAAGAAAAGGTGGCAGCACTCCCTGGACAAAAAACAAGACAAACAACATAAAAATCAGAGCATGGAAACGCTTTCAACGGGAGACTGTGGGTCTCTGAGCTAATGATTTCCCCAGCTGAAAGATAAGCAACAAATTCAGGAAACAAAAATGAGACACCAGAAATGAGATATCATGTCTTAGAGACTAATAGTAAACAGGTCCTGCTGTTTCCAAAATCTTGAGTAGTGTTTTAGAGATTAGACAGCAAATACTTTAATTTTTCAAGTATGATTAATGGAATCGCATGATTACTTTAAGACATGCTCATTCAGTATGCACATTTGCGGTAATGATATCTTATTATTATGGTAATGGTGTTCTTACATAAACATGCATAATAGGCATAAAGGTGCAACACATGATAATTATTAGTTATCAAGATGCCAGTTGCTTAAGGAAAATGTTTAATTACAGGTTAAACTGATCAGATGCACATTTTGTTTAATGTATAGCTTTGAGGAACAGATAAGAGGCATCTCGGGTCTTGTCCATGTAGTCTGGAATTAAAATTTCAAGACAGAACTACTGTAATCCTTGTCTAGGCAGCAGAAGAGTTTCTCCATGCAATAGAAGAAGAAAAAAATCTTGTTCCACAGGTCTCAGATTACAAAAAGAGTAAAACTGGGGTGAGAAGAACAAAGAATCAAAGGACATTTAGCAAAGAAAGGGAGATGGATAAATCGGGGGGGGGGCAGGGAAGAGGATTATGGCAACAGGAAAGGGAAATCATTACAGGTTTAGAGCAAAGCCCACCTGTGGCAGCATAAAGAGAAGTCACGATGGGGACTGACTGCAGTGCTGAGACACAAGCAGCAGCTGGGATGGAAGGAAAGCAGGACACAACTTCTCCAGTTAAAGACTAATGCTCCTACAAGCTCCAGTTCTACCTTCTGTCCCAAGGAGTAAAGAGGGCACTAGGATCTGATGAATCAAGATAGCTGTTATCTCCAGAACATGGAGCTACTAGAAAAAGGGCTCATAGAAGACATACATTGATTGTTTCCGAGGAAGATTTAACATAAGCTAGAAAGAAAGGCAAAAGTCAATCTAGCCACAGAAAGTGAAAAATAAATTCAGGACTTGGTGGATACAACTAGCCACAAAATCCTCTAATTTTTCCCAAATGTTAAGATAAAAATATGTATTTATGCTTCTGTATACTATGTCTATCAGTCAGACATAGCACTATAAAAGGAAAAGGTTTAAAAAAAAAAAAAAAAAAAAAAGAGAAGTGTTTATGGGCCAGGCCCTTCCATCTGCCTGGTACTTTCCTTACAACCAATTCTCTTGCTTTAGCAGTTTAGTTATGTTTTAAAAACAAACAAACAAAAATACAAAAATCAGCATTCTGCTCCTCATTCTGTATGATGGGTGGCACTTCATACTCTATCATGGCATTGGAGTTACACATCTAAAACACTGTGCAGAGTATTTGCAAACATGGGAGAAAATAGCCAAATTGGCAGCACAGTCTTTCAAAGCAGGAGTCAGTAACTTTTCACTATGGAATGAAAAGGGACTTGTCTTGTACAGGCACAAGCTCTAGCTTGCTTTTGGTTTTGTAAACAATAGAAGGATTATTTTTACTGCCACATAACTTTCACTTTGCCTTTCACAGATGCATACAAACACCCAGTTTTCTGAAGTACACAGGGTAAACTAGGTGTAAGACATGGCAAAACACAACTGTAAAGCAACAGAACTGTCTTATTACCCATGCCTGTTCAATCACAATCAAGTCAGTGTACAGTGCACAAGTGCTGCCGTGGCAGATTGAGCCCAAGCACAACACAAAAGCAACAAAGCACGGGAACCTGTATATCAAAAACATTGCCAACAGCTTTGGTTACCAGCCTGGTGTTTGAATGTGACCTAACTGGTCTGGGAATCAAGCTGGAACCTAACTAATCTTGGAACCAACTGAAGTCTTGTTGTATTATGTTGTTCAAATGTGGTTAGGGACTATTTACTGTGTTACAATGGCAATCAGTCCTCCACACTAGCAACGCTCTAACTTGGCTCTACAGGGCTGAGAAGCCCTGTTTTAAATGTAAAACACTTTACATTAATTATCTTTAAGCCTTACAGGCACGATAAACAAGTCTCAAAGAAATAGTAGGTACTTCAAGTGCAGACGTGCCTTTGCAGTGTCGTAGGTTCCACCAAACGTGAAAATGGGCCTGTCTCATTGCCAAGCTGCCGGCCCCGGTAGGCCTACAATTCCTTGAGATGCATTCAAACACAAAGTAGCAGCATGCTGTGCCAGTCAGCAGGGATGACAAATATAAAAAGGGCAGTTATTTAACTTACTTCCACTCAACAGGAGCTCTGGACACACAGGATTCATCTAATACTAAAGCTGTTACATTAAGCAAAAGGCTTTGTCGGCTGGATCACAAGATATTCCCGACCGCCTTAATTTTATACTGTATGAGAAGCTACCAAGTTTAAGGAGAAAGCATCAGCCTACATTTAAACTACCTGGAAAAACTCAGGCTTACGAGAGAAAGTTTCATAGACACCCTCTTTCTTAGATAAACCAGATAAGATAACAAGCAATACAACCAGCCAAGAGTATCACCACTTCAAATGTGTTCCAAATTACACACCTGGCAGCACTGCTTACAATTTCCCACAATTATTCTTTTAGCCAAAGGCAGCATAAGTATTAGGACACTTCTGGAGTTAATATTATCTCAGACATCACCAGGTATTAGCCCAAAGTAGAGCCTCAGCAGTTCAGATACAGAGGATGTGTAAATTTAGTACCTGCAACACACTGCAATGTCAGTTTAACTATAAGGGGTAATGAAATTTTCTGCCTTGCCACAAGACTGGTTGAGGACAGGCTGCAATAGGATGTGACTGACATTTCTGCATGGACTGTCGCTGGTTAACAAAAGGGCACCTGCAAAAGGGCCAGACTCTCCAGACCCTTCCGATCATCTTATTTTTTTTCCCCTGCCCAGAGTGGTTCTTGCTGGATTCCATCCATCACTGTCTTCCAGCCCAAGCCTTATCTGTCCAGACACAAGGGGTATTAAGAGACATTGTTCAATCCCTTGATAATGGCAACATTAACTTCCCACAGGAACTCTGTCATGATCTCGATGAAAATTAATATCCCTATGGCAGTAAGTCTACTGCTTAAGCTCCCTTGAAGCAGAAGGCTCAACAAGTTACAGCCAAACATGATATCAAAAGATAAGAAAGTAAGCTCATACAAGAATGATAAGGCATCCAACTATTCTTTATATATACACTTGAAAAGAAAATAAATTTTTCTTCAATCTAAAATTCAGATGTCAGCCTCTATCTAGTCCTGCACAGCTGCTTGAGCAACCAAGCTGGTGATCTTTGGGGAAAGTCTCTTGAAGCTGGTAATTGAGCTCAGCCTGTTAGGCAACGCCGTAAGTCACTGGAACAGTGTATTCTGACACCCAGGGGTGGAGAATAAAGCAGGAGAGACACATACTCTTGAATTACCCTGACATAACTTCAGGGCTTTAGACCAACAGTAGCACGCTTCCTTCAGAAAGGCAACTAATGAAGTCAAGCATCCCTCCACACTTGATGTACAATTTCAAACAGCTAGAAAATAAACAATATAATGATTTAATTCTTATTGAATTGAAAGACAATTTGACTTTAATAAAATATTCAAAAAATAAAAGACCCCAGGTTTGATCAACCCCAACTGTTAAAACATAGAAGCAATAATGATGATGGCGTTGAATGCAAAAAGCAGACTCAGGCAAAAATTGACCTAAACTTAACTAATCTTCTACATTATCTGCAGTGAAAGACAGACAGATGAGCGTAAACACAACAGAAATAACGCAACATTTGTTCACATGATTTAGTACTAGATTAACCACTGTCTTCATGGGAAAGAAACCAACCATCTCCACAACACAGCACTAAAGACTGCTTAATTTCTATTCTTATGAAAAGCCAGCTGCTAAAATAAAATGTGCTCGGTCTGTTCAAGATATTCTATGCAACTGCAGGTAAGAATTCCTTCTTTCCTCTTCTCAAGAGGTGGATTCTGACTTTTATCCTAAGTAATGTAGGTTTACACAGTTTATACTGTCCCTGTCTATACTTACTGCTATTTCCTTTCGAAACTCTTGGAAATACCAGGCAACGTCAATCAAATTTAAGAGCAGCTAGAGGTTAAAAAAGATCTTGAGGTAGATCCAAAATAACAAACCTCATGAGAAAAGGCCGGCAGAACACAGCTATCATGTATTGGCTTGGTAGAAGACCACGGCATGCACGTACCAACCAGCTGATCAGTGCTAAGCCAGCCACCGCATACGCTGCCTCTTGCCTGGTGGAGGTGTCAAAGGATGTGGTGAAGAGATTAGGGCACAAGGCTTGGGTTTGTAGAAAGCGTATAGCATCTTTTTTTTCTTCTCCCTCTGCTGTGGACATCAGACAAAGCAGAGACTGGAAAAGCATTCACTGCACACCAAATCTTTATCTTAAATATAGGAAAACCACACCATAAAAATAGGAGCACAGGGTTAAAAAGATAAGTCTGGAAAATACATCTCCCTGTAAGCAAGATGCCACCATTTTAAGTTGACAGGATTAAAAGAGCAGAAATCCCTCACAGAGAGACTACTTTTGACAAGAGAAACCCACCACTTATCTTCAGGAGACAGAAAGCAGTCCTGAACCATAAAACAATGGCTGATGTGGAAGAAACCAGTGAGTTTATGGGGAACATAAAATGTTTTAGTTTCGAAATTCTGGCTTTCAAAGGGCATTACACAAATTCTGAAGCTAAGAGTGATACACTTACACTGCACTCCAACTTGCAGTCTTGTAAACATGAACTGCTATCTACGTAGCTTAAAGTATTATGGTTTGTTAACCATAAATCAAATATAAAACACAGCACCATAGTTTCAGTAACTTCTTTTATGTTAATAAGTCTGAATATTTCAAGTGACTTTCCCTCCATATTTGTTCTGAAATTCTACAGTGCTTCTTTCACAACGAATCTAAATACTGCATGAGCTGAATTCACATTTATAAATATTTAAAAAAAAAGATGAAGCTTTCCAATATAACATCTTACTTTCATTACTTGGTCTCTTGGATAAGTTGAAACCAAACATATCATGGATTATAAAAGAAATCAAGTACAGCTTACTTATGTAGATGATACTATGAAAATATTCAGAAGAGAAAACAAAATTAATAGTGGACTATAAAAAGAAACTGAACAGTATGTACATGTTTTAAGAGTACTTTAACTGAACTTAGAAGCAGCTCAGTGTTGCCAAAATAGCTTCAGTAAGTTGCAGCCAGTCCAAACATCTAACAATGGCACAGCTTCCAAAGTTATATATGATAAAAACAAATAATGAAAGATGAATAGATAACTCACCACAAAACAGATGCAGAGAAAGGAACGGATTGTATGATGCGATAGTTAGTATTGGCTGCATTACAGAAATGGAACGCTGACAGTTGTTCTACATTAGCCTTGTCTTCCTCTGATTTTTTAACTGCCATTACCCAGAACTTGGTCTTTACCATCATTGTTGGTCATCTAGGAGATAGCACTCCTAACACCGTAAACTATACCATCTGTATTACAGTGTGGGAATAAAAGGTACTCACACAAAGCAGTGCCAAAGATGTGAATTTTAGTGTCAGGATAACACTAGTGAAGTCATTTATTACAAAAATAACAGAACAACAATGTCAATGGACAGGCTTAAAGGCACAGTTACAAACACATTACTCCAAGATGACCCTACTCCTTTACAGTGGAATTCATCCACCAAACAACAAAAGTCCTAGTGCAGTCAGAGTTTTCATTCCGACACTGCTCCAACTGCTTCTGACTGACACTTGTAACATTTCAAGCGAAACCACCACCTGTAGCCTTCCCACTCATCGTCCATTCTCAACTCACACAATCTAAGCATAAAAAGACACCGAATTTGAGAATCTTGCAAATTCCTGGCAGGAAAGCAGGTTTTTGCAAGGGCCTAAACCAAACAGCCTGCTCCCATCTTCTCCCCCCACCATCCTGTTGCATTTGTAGGGCACCTAGTATCAGAAGCTCTACAGCATGATCATGTCTCTTATGAATAATAGTAATTAAAAATAATAATACTACCACACCCCACTGACTCGGCTGCAGATCTGGCTTCCTGACCAGGACAGGGAAACTTGCAGGCCATGCACGCAGAAACACGTAGTTGGCCACAGCTGGCCCAGTTCTTGCAGGAAGGAGTCCCCGGGGAATAGTGGGGAGTGGGCGTTAGGCCACAGACTAAATTATCATCTCATTCAACATTTTTTCCTCTCTCATTCTACCTCTTCAGATTTATGGGGTAATCACTGCAAAGGGTGGGGGCAGGTGGAAGAGACCAAGCTGGTTACCGACAAGGTGGCAAACAAGCCAGGAAGGCTATCAGCCTGCCGATCGGCTTCCCACTTTGATCGCGGCTGCACACTCCACCTTGCTTAGAAAGGCAGCAACTACACAAGCTCATCCTTCCCCTAGTCAAAACAGAAGAAGAGTCAGCTGAGATGTGCTGACTGAAAAGACGTGACACAGATCGCTGACCCTTCTGTGGGCAGATAGGAACTGCCTCCCAGCAACTTTGGAGAATCAAAGCAGTAGCCTGAGGGGAAAAAAAAAAAAAAATGGCTTTCTTCTTTGCCTTCTCTACCCACAGCAAGGTGCATTCAGACACAGCCTGAGGGTAGATGAGCTACAGAAAAGTGATGGAATAAATAGAGAAAAAAAAAAACAACAGAGGAAAAGGAGAAGGAAAACATCAAAGGAGACTGCAGCTAGCAGCTGGGAGGAGAGATTAAATCCCTTGTTAAAAAACCATGTTTTACAGGGCTTGCTAAAACATATATAAAGGGGAATTTCTAGTATTATATCCACCTGTCTATCACATTCTTCAGCCTTCAGGGCAAACAGTGTTTTGCTTTAAGCTTACTTAAGTCAGTATATTGCGTTACTTGGATATTGTTATTTACAAAGTGCTCTATGTGCACCTACTGCTTCACAGCCAATTGAAGTGACAGTTCAGGCCTTAAATAAGATGCAACATTTAATGAGAGGCATGGCAGCTCAAGATGACAGTAAACAAAAAGAAACTGTATTAAAAACATGCATCAAAACAGCAAAAGGAGAGACATATATAAAGTGCTTGCAAATTATTAGTTACTATTTTTAAATCAAAGAACTGTGATCTAAAGATTAAGAGCAGATGACTTGGGATGAAAATAAATAAATCTGGGTTCTCTACCAAATTCAGGCACCAACAGTCAGCGTACTCTTTGATAAATTGGTAAACCCTTATCTAAGTTCTAAGGAAAATGATAGCATTTCCTCTTGTAAGAATAGAAAAGGCTGTTTTAGTAGCATAATAAATTGCACAGAATCTCAAATACTTTCTGCACCAGACCCATAGCTAGTGTTTGAACCACAATGTATTTTTTGAGCTATGCTCTCTTGATGAAAACAAGTAAGAAAGTACAGAATTACCCAACAACCTAGGGAGAATGAGCGAACTCATAATTACTCTTCACCAGTAAAATGTGAAAACTTATTGCTGCCTGAATTTTTTCCTGGTTCCTGTTCAACTAGATGGATTTTATTTGTACTTCTTTTTTGTTATAGTATACAATGGCTAAAAACCGAATTATCTGTCCCATTATACCTGCAGACAAGTCCAAATCAATCTTTAACTTTCTTACCAATGAACTACTTAGTTTATTTGGTCTCTCGCCATAACATAGGTCATTCAGACATGTACATTCATGGGACCTTTTTCCCCCTAATTTTTTTCAACATCTTTTTGAACAGACACTAGAATTAGCCTGTGTTTTAGCACAGTCTCACAAATGATGCATTCTAAGGTCACGCCACTTCCTTGCCCTAAACGATACTACCCTGCTTCTTCAGCTGAACGTTGTACTCACCCTCTTACCTCCTCAGCGATAAATAGGTGCTCAGGTTCAAACTGTTCTCAAGCGTGACCCAACCTATTTTTCTGGAGCTGCTGCCCTCAACTGCCATACATTCTCCAATCCATAACTGCAATCTACAATCTTTCATTGTGCATGTGCCCTCTTACACTTGATTGTATTAAAATGCACGTTGTTCAAATAAGCACATGTTGCCAATCCGGTTCAGTCTGTCCAATTGTTTTCTACCTTTAAATAAACAAAATTTAATGTCACCAGAAATTTCTTCTCTAAGACAACATATGCTGTATTTTCTTACAGATTGTTAAAGACACTGGACAGTCCTGACAAAAACTCTGAAAGCAATGGAAGATCTTAACTTTATAAAGCAATAAAAAACTACCTCTCTTTTCCCAGTTGGTGGGGTTTTTTTTTTCCATTTTCCAGTATTTCCTAGAATATTGACATACTAGTAACTCCTGGGGTTGGTGGTATGTAAACTGAAATATACATAAAATGAACCTCAAAGAGCCTGCAAAGAGACCATTTGAAGCAGTCACTCCCACTATTGGTAAAATCTTGAAAACCAGCTAGGACATCTGAAAGTTAATACACCACTGCAGGCCACCAAAGAAGTGAATGAAAAGAAAACCTAATGCAGCATGATTACTCAAAGCAGTAAGCAAATGTAGAGCTGCACGCTGAACTAGCTGCCAGCAGTAGTAATGCCAGCTTGTAAAGCCTGCTAAGGAGGAATTACAGTAATTGGGGATTGTAGTCGTGAGCTACTATAGCAAGTCATCACAGGACAGTAAGGGTGAAGCCTACGTAACCAGATAAAACACAGCTTTCTTATTGTGTCCATGGAAAAGGTGTAATCACAAGCAGCACCACGATTTTTTTGGTTTGCACCTTGTACCTGTATGGCTCTTAAGCCAAAAGAGCAAAGGAAAGAATAACCTTCAAATCAGAAATCTCCAAAATCCAACAAGTCTTTTTGTTTTGCAGGGGGGTGGAGGGCAGGGAATTAAATGGCTTTGGTGTATCCACGATGACAATACCATTAAAGAAGGATAATGAAAAATATAATCCTCTAACTACAAGCTAGATCAGAAGAAGGGATTTTGCCATGGTGGCAATGGGGTTGTTACACTACCTGATAAATAACATAACTAGCTACATCAGAACATACACTAAAAGCATGTGCTAACAGCAAGGCTGCTTTCAAAGCGGCAACGTGAAATCAATTTCGCTTTTCTCTGCACCACCTACTTTGAATACTGGAGTTTTTAATCAAAGCTGAAATTACTGCAGCCTTCACGAAGCTAAGGTTAACATGGTCACCAATTAAAGTAAAGTAAAACCTAAACTATGGCCAAAGCAGGGTACAGTTGACCATGAAACTGTAATGCACATAAAATACAATACTATGAGGTGTCAAGAAGCAGGATTTTCATCCAGAATATATTACTGCTTATGCCTTTGTTCTGCTGAATCACGGCTGCTGAATCCAAGAGGTTAACAGCTGAAAATTAGCATATTCCTCTAACATTTGAGAACACTTTAAAACACCAATTAATTTTTCTTATCTGTTAATATACTTCCTCCTCCCTCGTTACAGATGGAAAATTTAACAAACTAACGTGTTAGTAGTACACCATTTGAAAACCTTCTAGGATAGTTTTGTTGCCGAATCCTCCTGCCTGAACTTAGTATTTTCATAGTAGAGGTCACAGTCAACAAGAGTTGCTCTATGTACCCCTCATTTAGCAGTAAAGTCCCGAGTTTCAGATGTCACAGCTGAGTCATTCCCAGGAACATGGCAATGCCACAAAGAGTGAATAGGATTTCATGAATATCAACCCTACAAGCAGCAAAATAGTAAAGACTGAAACATTCTTAAAAGCCTGGGTTTCCCCCCATTCAAGTATTTTGAGCTTTTCAAAACCCTAAACCACTAAAGAAAACAAAAATGCCAAGAAACAGCTGCAAAAATGGCACAATCAAAATAGTTTCTACGTATTTTGAAACACTTCTCAAAGTTTTCCAGATCTTAGCAAATGGATCAAATTTCCTAAGTTTGCAAACAGATGATCAGTTTCACAAACAATTTTAACATACAATGGAATATATGTTAAAATTCTATTTACGTTCATCTAAAGATCATAATATTTGACTACACAAGCTTAAAGATGTTATATGTTACAAAATATTTTCCCAAATCCAGCTAAGCTTAAGGTAACTCTTTCAGGAAGGCTGTCATACACGATCTGTACTCAAATGCTTTTTGCCCTACAAGCTAGCATAGCATAAGCTATGGGAAGCTGGTATGTGTAACAAGATACAAGGAAAATAAATAAGATGCTCTAAAAAGGAGAGAACTTACTGTAAATTAGTAACAGACCTATACAGCTATGCAGATATGTACATAAACTGAAGAGAGGCTGTTGAACATTCAGTGTGGTACAGTGTGTTTACGTGGGCACAGCAGCAGTCGAACTATCAGCGTTACTCTGATTACCAAATGTATGTTTTGAAAAATGCTAGCAGGCTGTCTTATACATTCAAACCTGCTCTTTTTTGCAAATATAAAGATGCTCACTTGTAAAATAAATATTTGAAGTCAGTTAAAGCCAAGAAAGAGGTCAGAATGAACATAAAGAAAACTTTCCTCTACCAAACTTTAACCAGTGCCATGGACTGAAACCATGACACTGAAGGCTCATTTCCTTACTTCCCTGTGCACTTTAAGATCTGATGTGACACAGGCAGTAAAAATCCTGTATCTCACAGATACTTTTTTTTCTGAAAGACTTGGGCTCCTTAATGTCTTTGCAACATCAGGCCTTAACACTTCAGGACCACATTATATTGATTAAAACAGTAATTCAGAAAACCTAAGGAAAAGGGGGGCGGAACAATCACAGTCAATCTCATCACCTCAATGACATGCTGTGAATGTAATTAATCCTAAATTTATTTAGAGAACTTCACACCCCACACATAAAGCAGCAACTCCCTGCTGGCTTCAGACTAGGTAATTATGTTGTAGCAAGGACTAGGTTTCCAGTATAACAAAGAGATGGAAAGGAAAAGAGACCTATGAAGCTAACCGATCTTTTAGGGTATGTCTCACCTGAAAATCAAAAGAAACAAATATAACATGCTTAGGAATACCCGAGTTAGCTTTAATTTTGTTAGTTCCAATAAAGACAGCAGCTTCTACGGAGACTGCATAAATGCCACCAGGAATCCTGTTTTTTACTCTAAAGCCACACAGTACATGCTTAAACTGTCATGTTACACCTATAGTCACCAAAATTAGCAAGATTACATTTGCCTTAGGTTGCAGAGCACATATACTTACAGGCAAGGTGTGACTACAGAGCACGCATGTGTTAAAGTGGCCTATAGACCGGTATAACAAATGAACTTGCAGATACAGTTCCACAGGACACACAACTCTCAACACACAGATCTCCTTTACTGTGTGCGCTGAAGCTACTACAATACACAAATGACGACTTCATAATTTTTTGCAATAGAACAGATCATGAATAAAACGTGAGATGGTAAGTTAAAAAGTAGAAAAATAGCAATAATGAAAAATATAATACAGATTCCATGGGATAAAATACTTCACTCTTCTGCATTCCTCATACCCATAAAACTTTGAGACATATACAACTGTGCATAAGTAAGCGTATTAACCCCTGGGAAACTGCCAGGAACACTAACAGCTTCACCTCCAATTCACAAACACAGAAAATACACATTTACCCATACTAAAATGGCACATTTTTAAAACTAAACATTATTTAAATGTTAGGTAAAAATATTTTCAATCAGCGTGGGCTCAATTGTTCTCTTACACAGGGACGCAGAACAGTATGCACTGAACTGCCTGCCTGGACAAGGACTCCGAGGAATCCGCTCAGCCTTCCACCCAGCCACTCATGTTATGGCCAGCAGGCACCACGCGGCCGAGCTACCAGAAGGCACGTATGTACAACAGTGGACAACAAAAAGCAGTGTGAATAGAGACTGGCACAAAGGGGAATACAAAGCACTGGAGAAAGACATCAGGCTACACAAAGGAACCTCAGCACAGCAAGAGTCAGTGGGTAAACTACTCTGACTTCTATAAAGGACACAACTCCTATGGGGTCACAGACACGTAACTCCCCTCCGGCAGAAGGGAAGAAGTTCTCTTGCAATAAACCCACACCTAGATTCCCCTGGGCTTAGCAGCCCATATTGCAGCTATCAGACAACCAGTGTTTTCCCAAAGCTCGTTCTCCTCCTGCTTAGAGTAAGGCATGAAGGATGGAGAAAAGCTCAGACTTAGAATACAAATTCAGTTATAAGTTCACCTTGCAGAGGCTGCCGTATGTATCATAGTGGTTTGCAAAAGCTCTGACCTAAAGAAAAAAAAAAAAAAAGCATGCAAACCAGACAAATTAAATTTAATTTTATTATGGAAATGAAAGTAATAACAGAAGTGACAGCAGGGTGGATGATAAGCTCACTTAGCAGGGGAATCAAATGAAGTGATGACATGTCATTATGACCTCAGGGGTTAAAGATGCAATTTTCCATCTGGCTGCATCTGGCTTTTCAACATAAATGTTGACACCACCTGCCGAGATTTACTACAAGCTGCCTCCATAGGTCTTTGTCTAGCTTTTGTTGCCCAGATTAACATTTACTTTTCCCTCTTCTCTGATCAGTTTTGCTGAGCAACATGCTCCCTTCCTTCAAAACCCAATGAACAGTTAAAAAGATTTTACATGCCACTTTATAAATAGATCAAATTATTAATAGTAACTTCACAAGCAGCTCAGGGAGAGATACGAGAAACCGACAAAGCAGGTAAAACCAGCCTTAAGATTGCAGACAGGAAGACAAAACTTTAGCTACACTTGCTAGTATCTTGCACTGCCCAAGACTTCCAGGAATCTACTTTTCTCTTAACAGGTACCCAAATGAAGTAATTTATCTGAAAAAAAAATCCCTAGAATTAAAAAGGTAGATTGTATTCACCATATCCAATTGACTATTAGCCACCTGCATGTGTTTTATTCAGCAGTTTAATAGTTTCCAATTCCAGATACATTGTGCTTAAAATAAATCATCGTTTACCAGCCTAGTGACACATTCACTTATTCATCTAATTTAGCCACGGCCAAACTATGATCTCAAACCAAATCTGTAATCAGCTACTGACACACTGTTGACTATAAAGTTTTTGTTTCCACGTTGAATATTTAAAAGCTACTACCAGTGATGTTCCTCTCCTGCAGGCTTAATCTGGAATAGGACTGTAAACTTACTACCACTTGATAAATCCATTACATTTTTGCCTGTGCCAGCTTTTTTTCTAAGCCTACAGCTCCCAGGCTTTTCTCTGCCAGTACAGGTGAGCTAAAAAGTTTGCTTCCAGCTGTTTTTAAAGTGCTCCGATTCTTCACTAAAAAGAACCTACCATCTGTTTTAACTGTTTAAACAAAGAGGCCCCAGTCTCCACCAGGGCTTGGTTACAGACCAGGGTAAGAGGGGAAGAAAACAAAAACCCTCCACCGATTTTGAGAGTGCCCCGGGACTACAGCTATGAAAAGACAGGAGAAAAATGGAGACAAAGGAAGTTAATGAAGCTTACATGGAGCAAAGAATAGCTAAGAAACAGAACAGAGAAAGTATCCAGACTGATCGGACACGCAAATAACTTCATTGAAAGACCACCACAAAAATACCTATAAATACTTTCCCCTCCCAAAACTCTTTCACCACAGAGGCAATTACTGGAAGGATGTCATAACCTTCTTCCCCTGGAATGGAAGATGTACCACCCCCCCTCCAGATGTCTTGTTCACCTTGGGGACCTGGGACCCCTTGCTCTTAACAGACAAGTTGCCACCCATTTCTGTATCTGTTAAGGTATTTTCTGAAGGACAAGCAAACTTTGTTTTTTTTCCCTTACGTTGAAGGGAACAACAAAAGTGTTCCCGTTTTCTTCGCACACGCTTAACTTCAAGCACATGCTTCACTGCTAAACTGAACAGGAATGACTTAAGCATATGCGTAAATGCTTTCCTGATTCAGACCCTAAAAATAGGAATGGTTTTTGCAGTTCCTCTTCTCTTCTCCTAATGACAGACAACTATTGTGCCATGTCCTTATGACAATAAGATAGCTTAATTGCCCTCTTTCCAGAAGCTGTCAGTTCTGCTTAACTGGTACATAATGTATGCACCTGGGAGTAAATGTGTTAATGTATCAGTCACTTGTATCTACCATACATTTTCCTATGCTGTATTTAAAGAAAGCCTTGGGTTTTATGACTGACGTGCTAGACATTATATCCATAGATATGGGCAGCAGTGATATTACTGTCTTATGACTCATTTCTTTGTGAAAGATGCATGCAATAACTTTCTCCTCCTTCATTTACTGCACTTTTTCAACTCAACTTCAACCTGAACATGAATTTCCCCATACCTGTATTTAAGGTGTGGCTGACAAAAGCCTCCTCAGAAATGACAGTGTAAAATGAACTGGTTGTTCCTGTAACTAATCAGGATTGACGAATCAAAATGTTTGGAAACACCTGTAGTTGCTTTAGAATACTTTGTGCATTGTTTTCCTGTAGTAGCAGAGTCATTGAAAACATACAGGGAAGAATAAGAATCCACACCACCTACAAAATGTAATAAGCAGCTATGAACTGAAGGCCTTTAATTCTTCAAGAAGTACTGGTAAGGTTACACCTAAATATACAGCCTGGGTAAGCTGGCTCAATCCTCTTTCACTTTCTCCTTTCTGATCATGATTATTACCAAGTTCCCCTCATATCCCCTCACTTGCTTCTTATGCCTTTGCACTTAAGTACTTATTTTTTTCTCCCACAGTCTCTCATTAAATTGTGAAATGGAACGCAAAGACTATTTTTAACCATTGTTTTATGAGTTTATATGTTCCTATATTAACAAATATGACAATGGCATTTTTGTGTATTAGTAAGGCCTTCCATTTCAAAGAAATATTACTTGCAACTCATACACGTGCTTTTGTGGGTCTTCAGAGAAGGCTGTGAAGACATAAAAAGTGAAAGACAAAAAACAAAAGCTATTTGAAAAATAGAATAAATCTGACAAGAACAATATAAAGCTTTGCAAGATTTGAACATGCAGCTTGCTTTGTTCATTTAACCTATTTCTCACTGTTTTCCAACCAATACTTTTGTTTTTAAACCATTAAAGCATGCTGACACTTCTAAGCAGTCTGGTCACAAAGTTTCCAAGACTCTGGGAATAAGTATAGCCATGCTGACTCCATTGAAAGAACCTGGGTGAGACGCAGAAGCGGTGAAGTGCAGGGACTTTGCCTGGAAGTGGCAGAGTCACTCTGTCCTCCCCAGTGAAGTGGAAGCCAAAGCGTATTGCCAGGGAGAGCGAGCTGGCATGCAACTACAGGGGCAAGAGAGCACAGAGATTTGTGACACTTATTCTGCCGTTAATAATCAAT
The DNA here is from genome assembly GCA_017310255.1 of Butorides virescens. Taxonomy (NCBI): domain Eukaryota; kingdom Metazoa; phylum Chordata; class Aves; order Pelecaniformes; family Ardeidae; genus Butorides; species Butorides virescens. The sequence continues at coordinate 2,294 of JADKXX010008517.1, read as the reverse complement.
TGATATAACTGGCATAGTCCATAAATCAACTGTTTCACACAGATGTAAATGGTTTGCATGCACGACTGTCATGGCTTAACCCCAGTTGGCAACCAAGCCGCTTGCTCACCCTCCTCCCCCCCACCCCCAAGTGGGATGGGGAAGAGAATCAGGGGAGGAAGTAAAACCTGGGGGTTGAGATAAAGACAGTTGAATAGGACTTTAAGAGGAAGAGAAAATAATAATAATAATTATGATAAGAGAATATACAAAACAAGTGATGCATGATGCAATTGTTCACCACCCACTGACTGGTGCCCAACCCATCCCCGAGCAGCGATCACTGCCCCCTGGCCAACTCCCCCCAGTTTCTATACTGGGCATGATGCCATATGGTATGGAATAGCCCTGTGGGCAGTTGGGGTCAACTGTCCTGGCTGTGTCCCCTCCCATCTTCTTGTGCACCCAGCAGAGTAGGGGAAGCTGGAAAGGCCTTGACTCAGTGTGAGCCCTGCTCAGCAACAACCAAACCATCAGAGTGTTATCAACAGTCTTCTCATATGAAATCCAAAACACAGCACTATGCCAGATGCTAGGAAAAAAATTAACTCTATCCCAGCCAAAACCAGGACAGCGTCTGACCAGAACTGGAAGTTGCCAATTCTATTGGAAGTTATAAATTCAATTCTGAAATAAGAAATTTTTCCAACCTTTTTCCTAATGTCACGTGCTATATAAACATTTTTGTTCCTAAGAAAGATTGCAATAGCTTGAAAATTCCCCAGAAGCTGTTTTTCCCCCAAAACCATTAATATATTAACAAAAATTCACATTTTTAAGATGTAATTCCTCCCTCCCTTCTCCAGTGACGTCACTGTATTAAAAAAGCACTGTCTTCGCTTACGTAGTAAGAATAACTGGATAGGCAAGGCTACTAAATGAAAAAGACTGATCACACTTCCATTTACAGGAGATAGCACTTCTTAAGTATGCTAAAAACATTTCCCACATCAGTATCTACTTAAGAACTTACTTGGTTTTTTGAATCCAGATGCAATAGTCTGTAATGAAGAGATCATTAAGGATGTAGGCAGGGTCATTCTCCCTAAAAGTCTTGTGAATATCCAGCAGACACTTCAAAACTGCAGCTTTTCCTGGAAATAGATTTTTATTTTTGTAATTCACTAGAAATCATGATAGATAATCTTTACCATCTCCTCACCTCTGAGGCTTTCATAACCATGCTATCTACAACCATCCTGTAACTTTAAGTTGATTCACAGTCTCAGAACAGCAGTAAGATGACTGTGCCCCTCAGTATCCACATCTATGTGGATGTGGAGCCTCTGAATCCAGTAGGAATCTCTCTGCAAGACTAAAGCCTCAAGGCAGTCATGCGTGTAATTCTCTACAGCTGAAGAAGCCCCCTCCCCCAGCTTTTCCACTTCTCTGAGTTGTGCTGGCCCAAACTTTAGGAGAGTCATACAGTGAACCATATTTAAAAAAAACAAAAAAACAAACAAAACAAACAAACAAAAAAACAAACAAAAAAACCCCAAAACACCAAGCTGAAAAGTAACTTGCAAATAACAAGAAGTTATGCCCCATCACTTACTGAAGAAAAAGAAAACCTATTCCCCTGTAGGCTTACACAAATACCTCTTCTGGAAAATAATACGGTTAAAAACACTCAGACCACAGCAGGGTCAAGCATGCAGGAGCCACAGCAGTTGTATAAGCCAGTGTAAGCGATACCATTACCTAATATTCAACCATTGCCTTAAATTAAGCAGAACTTTCCTACTCCTGTACAGAATAATTTGGCAAACTGAACTCCCAGAAAGAAAAACTCACTTCAGGCTCAAGAAGGTGCCATTTGACATTCAGTTGATAAATGCAGTAAAATATTAAAAACTTGAATATTTTCTCATCAAGAAATCTTTCCATAGTCAGTTTAACTTTCTTCATATGCAACCATTGTTTATGAAGAGAATTGATTAATGTAGTCTCCAATTAGCTGGAATCTCCTCCCTTAGTTTTCTGATGAAAGTTGCAAAGGTTTAAGTGCTGGAACACTAATAAGAAAAAAATTCACTGTTTAATGGGGGGGAAAAAAACCCCCAAACAACCCAACATTCAAATGAAAACAGCCACTGCTGCAAATGGAATCTAATAACCCTCTCCCAAGAGGCTGGCTCCTCCTAGGCTATGAAATCTGAACATGGATGAAATTACATTTTACAGATTAGAAAAGAAAAGAAAAAGGACAAGAAAAAGGACAAGAAAAAGGACAAGAAAAAGGACAAGAAAAAGGA
>JADKXX010008516.1:0-35304 GCA_017310255.1 Butorides virescens | reverse complement strand
AAAAAAAAAGAAAAAAAAAGAAAAAAAAGAAAAAAAAAGAAAAAAAAGAAAAAAGATCAGAACTCCCCCTGCTGTTCAAGCACAAAATTTGTTTGTTTGTTTTTAAGTAATTCCGTGCTGAAAAAAATATAGGCAGAGAATGAAAGTTAAAGGATGTGGAACATGGCAATAAGGAGAAAGAACCTGAAGAGTAAAAAGCCATGGCAAACAGAACTGAAAAAACCCACTGGTTTGGAAGAGACCAACTGAATAAAAGTCAGGAAATAAAATATAAAATCCCAAATATAACTGGTGAACTTTTAGATTGTATTACCATCAATGCTTGTCAAGCCAAGCCTGTCAAACTTAACTATTTTGACTTAAAAGAAGTGTTCTCTTTTAAAAAGAAATGATATGTGGAATTAAAATTTTGCTAATTTTTTAAGGTTCTAGCTGTCAAGCTGCCAGCCTGAACCATTTACAACATCCACTACTGTTACTCATCTGCCAAGTAACAATGTAAATTAGTGACTGCAACACTAATTCTCAATAAAAAGTAGTCTGTCTTCATAAATTATGGTTTTAGATTATAGTAGCTTAATGGGCCTCTAATCAAAGAGGTTGCAAATCTAGCCAGACTTTATAATATAGGGAACCCTAGGTACAGGCAAACACACAGAGCATGGTAAACTATCAAACTTCTGCTTTCAGAATATGCATCTTCTACATGGCACCTTATAAACAAGAAGTCTTTATACAAAATTGCATTTAACTCCTTACCACAGGAATAAGAAGAGTAAAAGAGCAAACACTATTTAAGCCTTAATGCAAGATATTTGATAACACAGACAATTCTTGCCCTATTTCTGCGAAATTCCACACTGTATGTTCACTGTATGCCATGGAAGAGAAGATGTAGCCATGCCAAGGATAACCAATTTCATTTTCTTCACATAGCTTAAAGAGGCAAGCACTTTTGAGTTCCAAGGGTGAAGAAGAAAAATCATCTATTTAGAAAAACAGCAATAAATTGTTTAAGAGCAGGCACAAGAAACTTTGATAATCATCTCAGGAAAATACAAATTATTTATTTTTAAGTCAGTTTTTGCATATCTTCTGTGTAAAGTTACAGCTCTGCATTATACTCATCAATAAATACACTGCTTTTTATGTAGATACTATTTCCCAATTATTCAAAAAAAACTAGTTATATTTAAAAGTACAAATAAAAAGATTCTAACCTATGTAATAGAACCAAAAATTTTATTTTCTACACTATTAAAATTTAGGATTAATAATAAAACTTAGAAGTATACGACTTAAGACAGACTCTAATACCCTCCTTTTTTTGGTGTGAAGATCTGTGTTAGAGGTAAAGGAGGACAACAACCAACTTGAAATTGGGATATATTGCAAGACAGGGCATCAAATCTAAGTATTAACCCATTGGTTTTCTGAGACAAAGGTGGTTTTCCTTTCCTGCCATTAAAAATCATTACACTGCTGTTAGGGAGAGGATGAGCTGCAATTTCAGAGGAAAAGCAGCAGAGTGGCTGAGCAGGCAGGGCAAAAACCGTGTAAGTCAGAGCATGCGTCTGCAGATCACTGGATTCTTCTGAAGTTCATTGCTATGACAGCTGGTAGATGACAGCCCACAACTTTAATTCTACAGTTTCAGAAATCCAGTCCTCTTTCCACAGATTAGTTCAAAAAAGGACACAATTTGACCCCAGCTTTGTATCTGCCATTTCGTAGAACAACCTACTGATTTCATACCATCATAAAATTCTGCCAGCTTTCATACTGAATATTTGGAAGCAAAGGAAATGAGTAGTCCCATCATTCTATTTTACATTAAGTTATTTTTCCTGCAGATTTGTCTGTGTTTTTCCACATTTTCAAGAAGGAGGAGCACTCATCTAACAGCATAAACTGAACTTTACTGTCTCATTAAAAAGTGAGAACAGCAGCATTCTTAAAAACAAGAGAACTCTTCCGAACTTTTAAATTAAAAAGTCCTGGTAATAACTTATTCAGCTAGGCAACAGTACTATCTGTTTTTAATGGATTATTACCTCATCCTAAATCTATTAGAGTTAACTGCTGTACGGAAAGAAGCAAAGCATATTTTATGTCACAGAAAAGAGCACAAGCGAGTGTTCTCTTTATTATTAGTTCATAGATGATAGTGTCCAAGTCAGTATTATGCAATGGTAACACAGTGTCAGTAAATACTGACAGAACCAGCCCACACCACTTACTTATTACATGTCTATTGAAAAGAAAAAGGGCTCCGTATATTTACATAAAAACCACATCTGATAAATTTTTGTTAGTCAACTGTCAAATGCATTATATACATTGTCGGAAATAGCATTGCAGCTGGATGTACCCACTGCATTTCATTCCCTTTTTTAATCTTATCCAAAGGACAGATAAATGCAGTAGATATCCTAGATAACGACGCTGAATTTTGAACAGTTTTGCTGAAGTATTTTAAGTATTAGATCATTAAAAAAGCATATGAAAAAATCTGCTGAGGACCTCAACATTAATCAGCTTAACGCATTCATCTTACAATCAACACTTTGGCAGGAAGCCTTAATTAAAAAGTGTTTCAACCACACACAAGGATCCTTAATAGCTTAAAAATGCAGTATCCTGTACCTTGGAAGTGATCCACCATCACAGCACTAGTATTTTTAAAGTCAAGTCACATAACTTGAGGCATAACAACTCAGTCCCATAGGAATCCTTTACTATTTTTAAATAAATTAGTTTACCATGCTTATTATTATTATCATCAAAACATCATATTATACTATGTCCCAACTTCTATTACTAGCATCCTGAAAGAAACCTCAAGTCAGGATGAGCTCAACTCAAACCAATTCTTCTTTAGGTTAAACACCAGTGCTCTTGCATCTACACGAAAAGAAATGGTTTTGTGCTACTATTGAACTGAATTCATTATCTGTTACTTGACAGTCGTTTTTACCTACATTCGTCGCACATACATTGCAATACAGTGCCAAACTGGTGAGGCATCATTTCCCATAAACAAAGAGGGTAACAGAGGATTTAATGTTATGCATAGTTTGCTAAATATTTTGTAAACACAGAAATTCCTCAAAAGCACAGCTCAACTTCCACTGAAGTTCGAAGGAGGAAACATTTTGACTGAACAAATGTGCCTTGGCAGTAGAAGCCTTGTCTACAAATCCATTTCTTTGAAGAATGCATAGACACACACTTCTACCCCCCACACCTTCTCATTATAGACAGGTAAATACACCCATTTTGTATCTTTCCCAAGCCTTAGGTAGTTGGCCACTTAAAAAGTTTAGTGTTCTACATGCACCATAATAGTAAATACTGATTTGATACACAAACCCCAGAACTTTCAGAAGTTAACATTAATCACCGTTACTTTTATCAGTACACCACTAACTTGCTAATACCCCTCCCAATAGATTTATGTCTACCTGAAGGAAATAATATATTTGTGTCTGCTTCCCAGGCAGCGTCTGGCGATTATCATGGCTCATACTCAAGATCACGTCCTCCTCTCTACTATTAACTATTCCAGTTGAAATGGCCATGCATTCTCTTCTCTTGAGGCTTGCACATGCCTTTTCAGTGTCCTGAAGATCCATGGCCAGCACTGAGGAGGCTGCCAATTGCCCCATCCTGCCCCATTTCCCAGGCAACCAGCACAGCACGACATGTACAGAATGAAGCCAGACCTGCTGCATTTAACTTCTTCCGCTGCTTCTAAAGCATTCTAACCATCAACTAAATAAAGTTGAATTTCTTTTAAAGCTTATGGCAGTGATTTTTATGCAAATCACTGAGGGCAGAAAAAACAAGACTAGCCTATCTCCCATCCCAGTAGAGAGTGAGTTAGCATACCCAAACTACTCCTCCAGAGAAGATGGGGACTCCGCTGCTGGATCAAGACCATCATGGGTAACACAGGCAGACCATGATGATAACCACTGCTGGGGCCACTGTACTTTGGAAGCAGAGGATAAGGAGGCAACAGTAGCCGTAACTCCAATGTAGGAGGATGGAGTAGGACACCTGACACACAGTTATCGTAGATGCCACCTCCCTTACCAAACTACTGAAAATAATTTGTTGGATCATTGAATGTTCACTCCAATACCATTTTCCATCATAACATTAAAAGAAAATCAAATAGCTTACCTCTCATGTACTGTCCTCTTAAGACAAAAATCTAAAAGGCTAGCAGCATGGTATGATTTCAGTTTTGTTATCAGAATTTTATTTTTTCACACTTATGAACAGTAGCATAAGCCAGTGGAGATAAGTGAAGAGGGAGAGCATATCTCCTCCCCTTAAAACTTCACTACCCGACTGTTATAATGTAAATGGTATTTTGAATCAATAGGTTTTAGCAGTAATAGAGGTTAATACTACCATTTGTATTTTTTTTAATCCTGCAACTCACAAGTACTGAATTAAACCAAAATTCTGCTTCTCAGTGATTCTTCTGTCCAAAAGAAAAAAAAAAAAAATCTAACACTGAATGCTGTTTTTAAAAGTAGTAACTCACAATAAATAGAAAAGTTGCAAGTAACTTTAACAACTCAAGATATAATCATGGTTGTGTACAATTGCACAACTGAAGCTGGAATAACCATAAGTTTGAAAATTTGTACTGTTACATGAAAGGTGTCTGAGATAAACAGGGAATATATAAAAGAATGTTGCTACCGAAAGAATAATTTGCAGTCACTAAGATGATGACAGCTCTGCTCCTGAATGCGAAACAAAACAAAGCTACAAATACGTAGGGTGTAGTAAGTTTTTTATTCTTCAGGTTTAAATGAATTTTTTCAATTATTTCTTTTTCAACAGAATAGTTTTCTTGGTATTCACTGCTTAGTTTTTATGAATAGCTCTACTTGACCGTTATTTAGAACTGTCTTATTTTCCTAATAACACAGAGAGAATTAAGATAACATACACAAGTCAGAGATTTTGGCCTCAGCTCCTAAGAGGGAAAAATTACATAGGAAGTACTAAAAGAAGAATGATGCAAAACAAGTTTTGATGCTGATATAAATTCAGGATTTCTGTTCTTCCCAAACGACCACTGGACTTATCACAGAATAATTTCAACCATTTTGCCTGAATCCTACAAAGAACTGTAACACCGAATACGAACCACAAAACTACCCCTTGCCCTCAAATGTGTGATTCTGTATGGCAATACTAAACTGGCACACACAGGAATTAAGATGGCTAGATGTCAAATAGTTATTTTGAACAGGAAAAAAGAAAATAATTAATAGACAGGCTCAGTTTAAAAAAAAAAAAACAAACAACAAAACCACAGAAGATCTAATTCTAGAAAAAGAAACTGGGAAGAAGAGGAGGAATTCAACATTAGGGTAAGCTTCCTTTCTGTCAAAATCCTAACATCACTGACAAGGGTTAAATTAGAATAATAGTTCTTCCAAACAGTAAATCATGCAGGGAAGCTGCCCAGATTTGCAACTGCAAAACCATGAGGAGCAGAACTTAATCAAACAGAACAGCTGGAGCAACTGAAGATGATGATGCTTTAAAAACTTCCCTTAGATGGAGACAAATCATAGAAGTTATCAGCAATCCTTCCAGTCTTTTTAGCAGGGTTTCAGTCAGGTAATTAAAGTACACAGAGAACAACAGAAAACGACAGGGCTGTCGCTATACTTGTAATAATATGTGACCCTGCTTTGAAATAAAAAGACACCTTGAGAATATAGTCTAAAAAAAATTATAATATCTAACCTACCATAACCAAAGTTTCATTAAAATGTTCTTTTCCAACAGAAAAATATCTTTACAGGCAAATACAGCATAGAGAAAAATACTTTAAAGACCTTTTCCCTGAAGTTTTATAAATCACAGTTGGACTACCTTGATTTATCAAGATACAAGATCTGATCAAAGATTTTTCTAAGGATGAGACATTCATAACATTTCTTCTGTATAGATTTTTCTGGCATGAATAATACAGCTGAATTTACATCACAGCTGCACGTATAATCCTCTGGCTAATAAATTAGTTGCTTCAGGGGCTTTTTCCTGGTAAGGACACCACTTTTGTTCTCTTCTTTTCCCAGCCCCATTTTCACAAAACCACAAGATTTCCAGAAATGTCAGTATCTATCAAGTTTGAGTGAAACTGGCCAAAGGATTTAAAAGTTATTAAAAAAACCCAGACATACAAATAATGTGGCTATACAGGCACCACTTCCAATCCCTAAAAAACTTACCTAGTTGCAGTATCATGACTGTATCGTTGAAGGCACGCGTCACTAATCCAAAATGTCTGTGTAGAGGATAGCATAACACTCTTCTTCCAAAAGACACCAGGACGTCATGAATGCTAGCAAAACTCTGTGTATATCAGTGAAAAATCTGAATTAGTCTGTGTGCTTTTTGATACAATTAATCAGTTTTTTGTTTGATTGTTTTCCTTTAAGGAAAAAAGTCATAGCAGAATAGGGGAAAAGCACATTTTTCATATATTAGGCATCTAAAAAAAAAAAAAAATCTGTATTTTAATAGATATGGAAATCAACATGTTAAACAGAAACAAGGCACTGCACATTTAGTTTGCATGGCAGGATAACAGAAGACCTATACATTTTAGTAGTTCTGAATTAAAAAAAGAATATAGAGAATATTAGAATAAAACATCTAACTCATACTTTGCCATTCTTTAGATTAAAGCAATAAATTACATCTGTCCCACATTATTATATATATATTAAGGGGAAGCTATAAAAAGCCTTTTAAGAGTAAAGAAAAATTAAAACCACATGATATTAACAAAATACATGTGTACATATAAGATCTTTAAAAGTGATACATGACTCTGCCTTTCATGAAAATTATAGATATTCAAGACAGGGATAAATACACCTATGTAGGGAAAGCAGTTCATTGTCCTCCTTTATGAGTGAGGAAGATCTCTAATTTACTCAGGCCAGAGGCATTAATGAGTTATTAAAGACTTTCTTAAGAGTGATTTCCTTTCCAGCTTCCACTTTTCAAGACAAAATATTCCATTTAAGAATTCAAATAAAAATACCTGTTTCATCTTGAACTCCCCATTTGTTAAAATTAATAAAAATGCTTTGCTGACAGCCAGCACTTTTTTGCATTATATGACTACTTCAATGCATTTTTCATTTTAATGGATCGCCAGTAAGCATTTAAACCATTTATGTTTTGTTATTTAGTATTTAGAGCCTAAGGTGTGTACATGTCATGCACAGCAAAATGGCAGCCAGTTCAAACAAACCATAGCTGAGGCAATTTTGTTTACAGATTGATGAAAACACCCGCCTCTACACGGTTTGTATAACAGATATAGTTATTAACAGCTTGGTGCCAGGAGACTGAATTTTCTGGGTGTGAAATATACTGTTGGCACAGGCTGCGCCAAGAACTGCTATACTATAGGATAAGCACATGCAGAAGACTCCTTCACTATGTTAGGAAATGGATATGAAAAAAATTCAAGAGTATTTTAACTGCACTCCTTTGTGACTCGCTACTGCAGAACATTCAACTGGAAACAAATTAAAACAAACAGACCTAGAAAACCAGTTATCATAGAACAAGTTATTACTGAGTATAACATTTGCCACTACTTCAAACATTTGAAGGACTGAACCCAAAACTCCTGTCAAATTTCATTTTTGATGCTGCAAACTGAGACTTGGCTCGGTAATTTCAGGGATGAGGACAGGACAGTCCTTCCTAGCTCGCTGCCACCATAAGAAATAATGGATTGCAGGCCAGGTTAAGTCCCTTCCACTTCCAGCTCTGTAACAACTTAATTACACAGGCCTGCATGCTTTCAGTATACAATCTGAAAGTGTGAAGAACAGAATTCAGTTTGTTTTCTCTAGCCTATGTTGGTTTCAAAGGGCTAGCAGCAACAATAACTAACAGGGATGTGACAATAACACTGAAAAGAAGTAGGCAAGTAAAGCAACACATGTCCGCTAACTTACTCCACAAGAAACCCGAAACAAAAATATTCCGCACACACCTGAAAGATCATACAATCATCAAAGCCTTAATGAGCAGTTTGACAACTACAGAACTGAGGTCTTTCTTCTACAAGAATATGGAATTCAGCTTCTCCATGACAGGTGAAAAAACAAAAATGCACCACCTTTTCGGTTGAGTTCCAAGAGCTTTTCCTATCATTGGGTTTATTTTTACTGGACTTCCCAGTTCCACTCTCCAATGTACTCTGAAGCCACACAGCAAAATGGGGGAGAAGCCAGAAGCCACCTGATTTGCAGCCAAGGAAAAGAGCAAGCTAGAAGTGCAGAATGATGAACTGGGAAGGCTGAAGAAAGGCTCAGCAGTCAAAACACCCAGAAGTGAAAAATAAGCTGCTTTATTAAGGCCTGCCATCTTCAAAAGTTATTAGAAACATCTGAAGCAGGAATTGAAGGACACAACACTAAGAAATTACATTCCCTGCTTTTTATGCCCTTTCTATTTTAACATGTCAGTTAAACAAGAAGGTACCTATGACTTCTGATCTAGGAGCTAGAAGGCTGTATTTTCTTGCCCTAAGCATGAAGTTGCACACACATGCTGCGGACATACGTGAGGAATAGTTACAGTCACTTCCTAAATAAAGGTGAACCAAGCCCAGGAGCTAGGGACAGTGTGTAGACAAGAAGCTTTTCCATAGTGCCTACCCTTAGCTTTTCCAGAACGGGCCAGAAGGCAGCCCAGTACCCAGACAGACAAGAGGTTGTACTCCAGCCTCTTAAGGCTGCTAGTAGCTGGGGACCCAGAAGTCACGATCAATTTCTTGTAACATTTATTAAAAAGAGGACATACACTTAATTCATCCTCAGTACTGAAAGAGTGAGCTTTCCATAAAAGCAACATACAGTACCAAAATCAAGTAATACAGCAAACACACGATGCAAAACTTAAGTTTTAACTTACCTCCAGCCAGCACAACGTTGCACTCAGTTTCCTGATGTTCCAAGGTGATTCAACCTGATTTTGAAGAGGAGACCGTAAAACAAGTATCTAATTCAACATTCAAGACTGCTGGCAAACTATTTAAGATAACATTCCGGCAGCAATTTAAGAACATTTGTGAATATGAAGCAGTAATTATATTATGCGCATTGAAATGGCCACAGGACAGCATTAAAAATTATATTGCAATGCAGATGTTAAATAACTGAATTGGTTTCCATACTGGGAATATCTAGCCCACGCACAAAGCCTTTAAAATACAACAGCAACCACAGAAAAACAGTATTTTAGTGGAATTCTGTCCCTTTTCACCAAGCAACAGAAACTTGAATCAACAAAAGCTCAAGCTAAAATGCCTCGTTTCATGAAAACAGCTCGAGACTTTTGGCTTTCAGAGAGGGTCCGAAAGCCAGCAGTACATGTAAAATGCCATCATTCTTAAAATGTGACAGATTCATAGTATATGTGTGGTAGTGCGGTCTAGTGAGATGATATGGGCAAAAAGCCAGGAAGACTTCATCTATAATCCTGGCTCTAGTAAAGATTTGTGTGGCCTGAATGGCTTGGTTTTCCTATTAAAAAGGAAAAAAGGGGGTTGGGGGGAAGAGGAAAAACCATCACAGTATGTTTTCCACATATACCATACAGTTACTGCAAAGATCAACAAAGAATTGTACAATTGTGTTCCTTGCATATTTGCAATTTTGTGCAACACTAAAACAATACAACAGCCATCCTAGATTATTCTGTTGAATAAGCAGGTCTGGACATTTCTGCCTGCCATTCTAAAATCCATGCCTTGCAATTCAGTCTGATTAAGACAGAATTGGTTTGATTACATGTTCCAATATTTTGATTAAAAGCACTGAGAAAACTTCTCATTGGTTAATATCAGCAGACAAGATGCTAGGCACAAGTCCCCTACAACTCCACTTCTCTCCTATAGCTAAAATGCTGCTCCAGAAGAACAATAGTATTTAGAAGTCATATTAATCCCCACGTGAATCCCAAAAGCTCAAACCAGAGATATAAAGTCTTTCATTTTAACTTACTCAATTATATATAATAGTTGGAAGTAAGTTCACTTTAAAAGGTAAGTTTCCTAAATGACAGTACAGGGTCCAGCACTAGGTTCCTAAAACATACTTTTTTTTTTAACTTACATTCTTGTCTCCTTCATTGACACAGATTTCATAGCAGTACGCCAGAAGGATATCAATTAAACCAAGATATACATGATGACGGCTTCTTTTATCCAGAAGATAAGATTTATTTGTGAACTTTCTCAGCTGCTCTCTCTCTTCCTCAGTGAGGACAACTATAAAAAGTAAAAGGATAATTGATTATGAATTTAAAGCTGGCACATTCATTTTAATAGGTGGTAATACTACTTCAACAGTCTCTTTAAAAAGCAGCATGTAACTCATCACAAGTCACTCATCACTCAAGAAAAAGCCTAAATCAGTCTTACTTTCATTTTTAACTTTTATTAAACTTTGATATATTCCTTTCAAAGTCAAGTTCCAGCCCTGAAACGTACTCCATGTGCACACTGGCAATGTTAAACCCCTCTGAAACTGCCAAGGATTTCTGTGGATGCCTGGGTATCTTATATAGAGATAAATGCACAGTCATGATCTGAGTAAAATGAAGTTTCTTAAGTCCAAGTTGTATGGGATAAAAGTAAGAAAACAGGATAACAAAACCTAATTTATTTTCTTATTGTAGAAAAGGATAAGAATTAAAGAAATAGGGAAGGAAAAAAAAAGGAAAGGTACATTTCTGTATTTTCAAGCCGCATCAATTTCGACTCCTGACCTAGGCATGACTTAGGAGCTTCTGGTAACATCCTTCCAGCAACTGAGGATGATCAAAGAAGGATCAAAATCCTATCCCCAGCAGTGTGAGTAACAAAGCTGCATCTCCTTCCAAAGAGCTATGGTGTCCACCATCAGTGACCACCACACATTGCTTATCTTCAGTGTACCTCATTTAGTTAGGAATGGCTATACTGAGCCAGCCCAAGGAACCTTCTCACCCAGTACTTTCTCTTTGGAATGCATAAGGAAGATGACAACACCACCACAGCAGGCCTGCTGTGACAATGCAATGAAGTATTTCTCTAGGAAACAGTGGTATAGACATGGATAGCTAAGATTGAATATTGAATGGTAACCCTTCCGAAGAGTACTTAAAACACTTCAGAAAGGATGGCAGAATTGCCTTGGAATAACAGTAGAGATTAAGTAGACAACTGCCCAGAAACCATCTCTGCGCAAATTCAAAGTAAATCAAGAAGCCATTTAGTACGATTAATAGATTTTCATCCAGGCTGCATGGAGCGCAGGCATTCCACGTCAACAGGCTCTGACCTACTGAGTAGGACAGATGCAGTGAGCACATTTTGGTCACACCACAGAAGAAAGCTACAAGCACAAGGTGACTTGACAGGAGAAAGAAGTGTTACTACCTTGACAGCTGATGCTTTGCTGCATCGAGGAAGTCCCACTCCATGATTTGTACAAGCACTAGTAACACTGGAACCAATCTGAGTTTTAAATACCATTCATTGAAGGAGATTTCTCTGAGGACAGGTACAAGCCCAACGCAGCACTCCTGTTACACTTTCAAAATAAACCCTAAGTGCCAAGGGTAGATACATGATGTACTCCTTAACTCGTTGAATTTTAGTAATTTATTTTAGCATGGGGAGGGGGACCAAAACCAAAACTTTACAATTAATATCAAAATATCTCTCTTGTTATTCTTTTACCACCCCTTTTTTCAGTCACTGTGTTCTGGCATACTTAGCTGGGGACAGAGAAAAGCTGTAGGCGAGATGTACAAACTTAAAAATGTGAAACAATTAGTGGTTTAATCACTGAGATGGGGATGTGATACTGGGTAAGTGTTAATACGTTCATCACCCCTGATAAAGCACGTGAAGAGTCCTTGCTAGCCAGGCAGGCATCTGGGAAGGGTCAGCCTTTGTGGCTCCCCGAGACAAATCCTTGAATATTGCTGAGCCTCCATCTCCCACCAGCTTCATCAGCACTAACAACTTGACCTGATAACCCAACAATTCCTGCCTCAACTTGATTCCCTGTTTTTCCAGCTTAGGATTTTTGTATCTTCCACATTGGTACTGACCTCTGGAATCCTTGAGCTGCTAATGATCCTGTCTCAACAACCCTACCTGCAATTTTACTGTTCTTATTTTTCTTGCAGACTTTCTCACAGCTTTTCCTCAGCAGGGTGAGACAAGGTCATGCAGCTGGGCATAACCCATAATCCAGAGCCCCGGACCCTTGGGACACTGGCAGCTAAATCCCTGGCGGGGGGTGGCATTACAGCATGGGTTACAGACAGGAAAGATTACAACTCCTAGTAAAGCAGATGTTTCTCCTCATCATCATTTTACACAATCCACATTCTCAGGGATACAATCCGTCTGCAAGACATGTGGTCATCTTTATCCCAGGATCTTTCTACTATGCTTTCTAATTTTATGACATGTTTTGAAACAAACATGATGCCAAAGGCATGTACATATGCACACACCTCATCAAGACATACAATTATGAATTAGGAAAAACATTTTTCAATGTTTCTTCTTCATGAACTTTTAAAATGTTTCTATCAGCTTCATAACCACAAAATACCTGATTTAAATTCCTATGGAAACTTCTCAAAGAGCTAGAGTCAAGCCAGTCTCCCATTTATTTACAACCTCCCACACAAAGAAATTCCAGCTTTTATATCACCTTGAGAAAGCCAATCTCTTTCACTTGCTATGGTCTGGTACAAAGTGACAATTTAGCAAGACTATGGCAGTTCTAACTCTGTTTTTCTGTTAATGTAATGCAGTTCAGTATTACCCCTTAAATCAGAAATACAGATGATTTATCTATATTCTATCAGCGAATTTCTTTTACGTTCTTAAATCGCATTGATTCTTCAGTGAGTCACCTCTATCATTCATATTAAAACTATCCATAAAAAAATATGTGCAACGCTGTAGCATATTTGAAAAAAATAGTTTCTGAAAAACATGACATAAAACCACTTTTTAAGTTGCTACAGTAGGGTGGGTTTAATGAGGTATCACAACAGGGTGCCTACAGTTAGAAGGTCCAATTGGAAAGAAAAAAGGCATTTCCAATTTCTGCTAGCTTTCACTAGAAAACCCTCTGCTGGAGGACAACACAATTTATTATAAAATCATATGCAAGTGGAACTTTCACCCTGAAGAGAAGCACAAAAGAGGAGACTTAAAACTGAACCTAAAGATGGAAAAGAAATTCTGAAAAGCAAACAGCCAAAAGTTTGTTAGCAAAGACTACCCCAGCAGATCAGATTCATAAAAAGCTTAAAATCACTTCTGATGACTACAGTAATAAAGTTTGTTACAAAGCAGTCAAATAATTCATTCAAAGCACGTGAGAATCTATCACAGAAATACCTGTTAAACAGTTATGCCAGCACTCTCATATTTCTAGACCCATCTCAATGTGCTTGCTACAGTTAGCCAAGATGCACACATATCAGGAATGCAACTGCTCCCCTTCAGAAACTCATTATATTCAGTACTGGATCCACTACTAAGAATCCACTCTTCTTAATCAGTAACTATAACCTGAAGTTTGTCTCATAGCTGATCAAAATTAACCTCTCTCATCACCAGAGATAAGAAACAGTCCAGCAAAAAAATTGACTTTTCAAAGTTTTACTAACAAGTATTTGTTAGATTCCCTAAATTCACATTCTAGAGGAATACATAAATATGAACCATACTTTCCTTCTAAGTAGAAAGCAAAGAAACTCCTGACGAAGTTCATTAAACGTACAAGGTAAAGTTTTCCTTTAAAATACAAATTCTCTGAAGCATCATAACATATGTAACTGGACCACAAGCACAGAAATTGCAAGTAACTAGACAATGGCAAACAAGAACTAGACAACTCCCAAAGGTAAATGTTACAAGATGTTCATTAACTCGCTGCAAAGTGCCAGGTGTTCTAAAAAGAGTTCCTCTCTCTGGAGAAAATAGTTCAATTTTACAAATAAATATCTATCCATTCCTTAAAGTTGTTGAATAATAAATTATCCAGACCTGAAACTCAGTATTAACACATCAAAACCACCACCTATTTTACTTTCCCAATTCAAAAACCACAAGCACAAAGTATAAGATTAACAGAACAAGTAAAATTGTAATTACATTTTCTGCTATGTTAAACCTGTACGCTCTTGTACACTTGTGTTATCAATGTTTTATCTAACAGTATCTGTACAACAATATTAACCTAATGCAAAGCAGCATCTGTTGCTACTTATCGAGTACTAAATTTGCAAGTTTTCCTTAAGTTTGATTTTAAAATGCTTTGTACATGTCAGCACCAAAATCATGCTGCTTCTAGCCACAGTATAACTGTGTATTAATGTCTAAAGGAATCAGGCAAATTAATCTCACATACAAAGTTACTGTTAGATGATACTACAAAAACTACCCTTACTTTTTAACACGTCCTTTACTTATTTTAAACTAGCCATTCCTCATGTTAAAATAAACATACTACAAATTGCCCTTCAGTACCCGACTATCAATGAAGTACAGCTTAATCTCTAAAGGGGAGGATGAGGTCTGACAGCTAGAGGGTGTTTTGTTACAGTCTTACTGATATTTTATGCTGCTGATCACATCACTTAAGCCAGTGTAAGATCTATATCTCAAGACTACTATGACATGGTGCTAAATGCGTTTGAGGTACTTACAAAAAGTGTGCTATCTATACAGACAGCTGACTCAGTGGTCAGGCTCCAAAAAATTACAGAAAAGTATCAGAGGTCCTTCCTGACCTATAATCAGCTGGTCTAGCCTTCTGGTGAAAGCAGAGCCTTGACTTACGGTCCTGTCAAGCCAAGTCTTGAATTCCACAGCTATTTTGAAGAAAAATAACTGAGCAGAACTGACTGCCCCACCACCACTTTTTTTTTAATGTTAACTAAAATATTATACTATAATATTAAGGTTTTTAGATGTGTACTTCTATCCCTCTAAGTTAAGGAATCAGCAACCCCAGATAACAGAGGAGGTTAGTCAGCAGAGAGCAGATTAAACAGGAATAAAGTTAGCTATTGATTTTAATCAGTAGCAAACAACACTCTCTCCTTTTCAAGCTCTTCCTAAGACATTAAAAGAAGAAAGGCAGCACTACTCTGACTAGAAAGATACCCAAAGGCTTTGCCCGCTATCAGCATTTCCCCCAGTGCTGGATACTGCCTTAAAAATACTTGATACTGTAAACTTAAACAAGCAATTGAACTAATGAAGCTGATTTTCTATTGATTTGTCTCTGGTGCTTGAATTTGTTGCTCATAAGGTACGATAGAGTTACTGGAACTTTCTACAGTGCTGACAGGCTGATAACATCTCTTTCCTGTATGGACTCTACAACTTCTAAAAAGATGGCACAGAAGATTCAATAAAAGCACTCTTTCCCTTATACATGGGACTATTTTTGCAGAACTCATAGGAAGTAGCCATCTTTGAGCCCCCCTAAAGCTCTGTCAAGGAGACTGTGATCAGACAGGCCTCAGCTCTTCAGGAAGGAAAGTAAAAGTCCTAAAAACACACAGCTGTCTTCCTCTGCACACCTATACTCACCCTAAACCACAAAGTCAAGTCTGGTTTGTTCATCCCTCACCTTTCTTTACAATTTTTCCATCCAAATTTTAGCTCCCTCACAAGTAACTTTTCTTCCATGTGGTGTAAATGTTGATTTGAGAATTAGAGAAGGGTGGCAGCTCGACATTTCCTCCATTTTGCTTCTGACCTTCTCCCTCCAAGCAATCTCCATGAAGTCACTGGACTTGGACAGTCTTTCCTGATCTCATAATTTCCTTTATGCTACTTTTTGTTATTATTCTTTAACAAATCTGCAGTTCCTATAAACCATATCAAAACCATACGTCATTCTTTCTTCTATGTCTTACTGTTCTTGCCTTTTAAAATCTGAGATGCTTTATAATAGAGGCCCATCATTTATATGTTAAGAATTTTGCATGAATAAACAGCAGTCTTTCCTCACATAAAAATACTCGCTCTGCAGCAGAACAGTGCCAGAAGGGTACACATGCTGCAAAGGCCCAGAAGACAGAGTAAAACAGGTAGACAGAACAATTGCAGAAATCTGGTAAGAAAGAAGAGTAAGTGATTAATCTTAAACTTATGAATCTACCAGTAGTGGTATATATTTGAGCAGAGACCTACTGAAAGGTGGATCTTTAAAAAGAAATTGCTTCTCATTCTATAAAGGGATCAGAAAGAATGTCACTGGTAAGGATGCTAGGTTACCGTAAACAAAGTAGCATTATCCATGGAGCATATAAATGTTATATTAAATATATGTGTCAGCCTGAGCCTTTGAAGATTACTGGTGTTGCCTAAAAAGGAGTTTTTGCAGTTGTGCAATTTGAAGTAAAATAAAAACAAACTTTTAACTAAGTTGAATGTGACTGTTACAAAATACAGAAACTTTCATATGGAAGTTGTAGAAGCAAGACTAATGTAAACTTCAGCAGCAGCAGAAAGCAAGCTTTCCAAAAGTTTTATTCCCTCATGGGAAAGGCTGTGTAATTAGTCAGGCTTTATGGAGTATGACCTGACTTGCATTACATTGTAAGCATGAACAAAATCTGGGCCTTTCAGCTTTAGAAAATGTCCACTCCAAAAATGGTATTTTGCTACAAACACGATGGTGAAACCTGCTCTCTAGTATTTCTTCTGGTTCCTCAGCCATACTGCAAAGGCAATAATCTTAGCTGTTTGGTGGCTAACAAGCCTAGGGGGAAAATAAACAAAAAAACCCCACCCACAAAGGGCAAGAAAAGCAATACACAGTAAAATGTAAAAAAGGACAAAAGAAAGAGGAGACACTTAAGACAATAAAAGAAGAAATTTTTAAAAAGACAAAATACACACACCACGCGCAAAAACTGGAGAAAAACTAAAAAGGTTAAATAAAAATAGATTCAAGGTAAAGACAGAAGAGAGCTGAAGACTTTAAATGTTAATGAGAAGAGCTGATAGAAAAATAAAAAAAATCTGATAACAAGACATTAAAAACCTGATGATGTAAAAACAAGAGAGAGTAGCCAGGGATAAAAGTAAGAGCAGTAATCAACCAAACACAATCTTCAGTTAATTGTAATGCCATGGAAAAAAAAAAAAAGCAGCAATCTGTATTTCTAATTACTCCTTGTAGCCGAAGACATTATAAAGACAAAAGTAATCAAGTTTTTGGTTCTAAGAAACCAATGAAGATAAAAACAAAAAGGACATCAGCATAAATCAGCAAAAGGAAGAAACAAAAAAAAAAAATTCTGTTGGTTCAGTGTTCCTGATTAAGAAAATATACTTTTTAAGAACCTGGTAATTTTTATGTCACTTTTCCACACTAAACTCACTTTTCCACGTAGCAACTTGAGGAGTCAGCTCTCAATGACATTCCCAATTCCACAGACATTGTGTGGCTCGGAACTGTCCTAATGGCAGCAGTAACAGAGCATAAAATACGAGGACTCTAAAGGCACCAGGTGTCAAATTCCAGTGCCAATACCTCAATATCGCGGTAGCCTGTACTGTAATCTACCATCAGTTTTAACATTACCATTCCTACCTTCCTGTTGTACCAAACAGTCATTTGCCTTCAATAAACAACCCTCTAAAAAGATACACCGTGTCATCTTTGAGGGTAGCAGACTTCCCCAATACGACATGCTGCACGCCTGACAGCATGCGATTTCTGCAATACCTCTGTTTCCATGTTCTTGTGTAACAGTTTTGGACAGCACATGTTTAATCAAGAACATAACCTTCCTTCACACAGGACAGACAAATGTTTCTACAAACCAGCCATGGCAGTACACCTACCACGAGTTGTACACATTTTAAACACCCCAAATATTTAAAGTCTCTTTACAAGCTGTATCCTTGGAAGTCCTCTTCGTGGAAGATGATGGAAATTACCTTATTTTAGATGCCTTCCTTAACACAAGACATGAATTTGGAACTCAGGAAGAGTACGAAATCTGGGTACTCTTCATTTTATGCCTCTTTTCCATAAGCAATAAAAAGAAACTGCGTGAAGGTTTTAATCCCTTTATGCCCTTAAACAGGTTCAAAAATAAACAGGGGACATTTGTATCCAACTTTTATTGTAAAAAAGATTTGACCTGACACCTACCTGCAGGGGAAAACACGCACACATAGGCTCAAAGAAACGCTACACATCACTTCATAAAACACCCTGAAACACACTGCAGTACGTATAACGTTTGTGCCCCTAGAGCTTCTGTGCTCAAGTTCCCTTGGCTTTTTATAGCTAAGCACTAGTGTTCAAAGGCTTCTGACTACGAGTACACTCTTATACCAATGACAGCCTCCTTCTCCTAGCTGTATAGTACACCTTGGCTTAATGCAGTCAGACTTCTCCCCAGTTCTCGTGGAAACAACATAAAATTTCTCAAGTAGTAAAGAAGCTCCTTCACTTAGCACAGTCCTCGTTTCTTTTATGTGCCTTCTCTGTGTCACTTCCACTTAATAAGCACGCATACTGGAAATACATACTAATGCAGATATGCAATCAAAATGCATTCAGCTTGTAAGAATTCCTGAACCTGTAACTCAGATTAGCTGGACCATCTCTTTGATTGGATAAAGCACAAAAGCAATACAAAGCCAGAGGGAACTGATCCTACTGATGAACAGATTCCAGGCCCAACAGCCTGGACCCACCTCCTGCCCTTTTGTATTTCCATTCATAAGAGACCTTCAAGTGGAACCTGTACTCCCTCTCATGGTGGTTTCTTTCACCACAACTCGCGCTGGTTTAGGAACCTCCGATGGTTTCAGATCCTCATTCAGCTGCTTGCCATCCCCAGCTGCTGTTGCCTTTCCATAGCAGTGACAATGCTAGCAAAACTGAGGTCTTTCCAAGGGAAAAGGGTGGGTTGTTGTCATTAACACAACCCAAACGCCAGATAGCCTCTTACATTAATTAAATTTCCTCAAGATCCACAAAACTACATGAGCCTCTTCACTCAGCCATATGAAGGTCAGACTACATTTTTTTTTATCATCCTTATTAAATATATTTCTGTTACAACAAATGGTTTAGAGAAAAGATGATCCTTTATGTAGCCCCATTTTCTGTATAACTTTCATTAGCAGGCTTGCCAGGCTTTAGAGTAGTTTGTCTGTTGTTACTGCCCCTAAAACCCAGCTACATACTGATGTGTTTTTCTTCAGAATCTCAATTTGGAGTGAAAATATTCTTTATCGATAAAATCATCCAGCAGCTCTTCATTTTCATTATATTCCTTAACACAGGCAAACATTAGCAGTGTTTCATTTACTAAGGAGTGAATGGATAAAAACAAACAAAAGAACCCCTCATTATTCTATTTTCAAGCCTCTTGTACCTTTGTCCAATGCTTATGATGCATATAATTAACAATTCTGGCTTCATAGGCTGAAAAGAGACCAGTAATGAAGATCAGATTACATTCACAGTAAAATATACAACATTTACCCAAATTCCATTGTTCTCCTGTAGAAAATGTGAAAGTGCAGGTATTATTAGTGCACTAATATTTGTTAAGAACCTCTGGTGAAGGGATTATCATTATCTACTATAGCAATATCGGATTTTCATACTACATAGGAAATTAACAAAGGACAATAAAAGAATATGCCTAATAGTAACTTGTAATGCTCTCTGCAATCTCTGTGTACAGAAAGGTAATCTCAGTTATCTGTAACAGTACTGTTGCAAGGTCAGTCACTAAACCTGAAACCATCCCTTTTAGTTTCTAAACAGACACAAACACTTTCCTTTGAAAAAAAGTCTCTGAGACCCATAAAAATAGCAGGAGAGTAATAAAGGCCATGAAGTTCTGTCATACTGTGTAAATAAAATAAAACATCCTACAGAAAACATGTTCATCAAACAGAGATAAGGGCTGATATCAGTACAATCTTCCACAGTCAATTCTTGGAAAACGTGCTGTGAAGTGTCTGCACCATATTTGGAAGTGGGCACAAAAACCAGTTTTGACTATTTTTTCCATTGAAAATACAACTAGGAAAGGGAGAACAATTACTTGAAAAATCCGAAAAAAAAGAGGAGATAAGCACCAGCAACAAAGGACCCACTTGCTAGCTATCACAATCACTACACAAAGATAGGTTTGATTTGATTTCAGATGCCATGACTTACTGTCACTGGCAGCTCCTTTGAAATCTTAAAGATTACAGCATACCCTTAAAAGGGAACTTCTTCACACATACCTGAAATTCTAGAATGGTCTTTATGAACAGTTAACTCCAAAATTTGTTACGCAGACAAAAAAAAGAGATCACACACTACACTACATAATTAACAGATAAATGCTTAAGATAACCGCTTTATAATATACTGTCAACTGCTCTACACGCTGTCTCAAAGATTTCAGTACATAACTGTCCCTCAGAGGAAAAAATTTTACTCTGAGGACAGGAGAAGTAGCAGAATACTCCTCTAAGAGCAGTTAAGACTGAAAATTGTAGGGTAAACCCATACTTTCTTCTTTAAAAACAATAACCTAAAACATAACATGGCATTGCAGCAATTATCATTCAAGCAACAGGTGTGTGTATATATATGTTCTCACCAAACGTATGAGTGTCATGTTCCTGATGACTTTCTCCCTGCAAGGCTATCATTTTTTTATGAGCATCAACCCACCATGGTTTGTACTTTAAGACATGCTGAATAGCTTCATCTTCAAAAAGATCAGCTCTAGAAAAAAAAAAAAATCATGCGCTACTTATTTTAGTTTACAGTGCATGTGGGTATATTTTAATGCATACATAGAACACACCTGGCTTGGCTCCAGGCTATTTTCCATACATTAGAAATACAACAAACCTGACCAGTATCTGTTCTTTGACTTAAAACCAGAAATAATCATTATTAAAAGCACAAACAATATTCTCTTATCTTACAGTACCCCTTCCTTACTTCCTCCACCTTTCCTGAGCTACCCAGAAGCCTAGGAAATTGATGAGCTTGCAGCATGACATGAAGGCAAACCAACCTGATTTGTTCTGGATAAAACTAAAGGAAAACATTCCAAAGACTTCTCAGAAAATGTCACTAGCAGTAAACTCGATTTTACTGGGAGGGTCTCTCACTTTAAAACTGCGTATCCCTTGGGCAGGAAGGATATGCAGCTGAAGGGCAAAGATAATGTAGAGATAGGGACTGTCTTTTAGGTAAACCAAGGCATGCTGCAGCAAGGTAGAAAAAGAAGAGTTGTACATGAATTCTGGAATAGAGATTACCTCCATCTCGGCACAAAGCCATTGTGGTAAAAATATCAATATAGTAATTCTGGGAGGATTTATATGGAAGGATTCAAGTTCTAAGCCTCCTCTTATCATTTTAGCTTTTTCTTCAACCAAACAATAGTATAAATACTGAGAACTGACAAAAATGCAGGAAATTTCTTAATACCTTCTTAATCATCATACAAAACCTGCCCAGTCTACTGAGCACAGAATGTAATTTGCTTTACTCTCATACAGACAGGTTTTTTGATGCCTTCCTTCAGTGTCTTCTTTATAAGTAACTCAAAGATATCAGCCAGCATTCATTTTCTTCAAAGGCAACAGAACACTTCTGTTTGCCATTGTTTCTCCCAGAACTGTCCTTCTCATCAGGGTACACAGGAAAACAATTTTTGTTGAAGAAAGGTTGATGTCATCTGTTCTAAAGTATCCAAAACACATCTGTTAAACTAAGCTGTTGTAGCTCATCTACTAGGCTAGAACAGTACTATAATTTCCATCATATTATAGGTTAGGAACTACTTCAGTTCTAGTGAAATGTACTTCCAAGTGATGTTTCAAGAAAACTTTTCTAATTTCTTTGTGATACAGAAAGACACGCAGATGCCTCTGACACACCTGACTGGGGAAAAATTCCAAGTTTGCAAATATACCTTCTGAAACAACTCAAAATGGGTTAAGTCTACCTCTCCCTGACAAAACACACCACAAGTACTAATTCTCCCTACTGGGGACTACACTCCTCTCCCACGAAATCAATCTTCCAGGAATCAGTGTATTAATAGATCTCATGGCTTCAATTTAGTTTACTTATCTGGAAGTCTCTGAACCTAACTTACCTAAAAACACTAACCTAAAATACTCAAAACTGAAAGGCACAAAGAATCATTTCCACCTTCACTACATGGAATGAAGCACAAAGAAACACAAAGTCTTGGTTTGGAACTTTTCCTCATTCTGCTGTAAAAAAGGTTTCATGTGATGAATGCAAAAACCAAAGTGGCCTAGACACAATCTTCATAACTTCAAACCTCAAATTTACTTCCTCATAGACCAGTATGGTTCAGCAATCCTTGTTTCACATGGGGAAAACAAAGTTCTGGCATCTACAACCCAAAATGCTGGCAGGGATTGGCTACTCAGCTGCTGAAGTGGTGAAGTATGAAGCAAGGTTCTGCAACAGTTCACAGCAGCCCCTGCCCGAATGCCGACTGAAGCAGTAATGAAACTGTAGAGTAAGCTCAGAACAGATAAGCAATGCCTTCTGCCAGTGTCACTCTTAAGAATACTCTCTAAGGCCTGCTGTGATGAGACAAAGAAACAGACAAATAAAAAGTAAAGCTATTGTTTCCAAAAGTGATCTGAAATCAATCATTTATGAAAAGAAAGAGTGAATATATTTCAACTGAGGTACTTTTGCTTGAGCAGGTGAAGTCAATCAATACTCACAGGTAATGATCAGGCTCAAACTTGGCAGCCTCAGCTGCCAGGCGTTTACTCCTACGTTCATCTACAGGAGTTTGGTCTGGATCCTTAATGTCAATAACATCACCGAGTTCATCCTGCAAATGGAACAAAAATTACACGACCAAGCCACAGGCATGATATGCAAGATCTATTTAGTAAGAGTTTAGGAAGGATGCTTGTCAGCATTACACTGACACACCTCCCTTTCAAATCTCCCAAATTCAGGCTCCGTTGTGCAAGTAAAACACCAAAATTCCAAGGAAATTCAATTAAATTATTTCAAGCTCTTCATGATACTATGAAGTCTATTCAGTCTATTTTATCATTAGGCAGGCAGGTTATTCTGCATTCTAATAAAATTTGTGATGTTTAACAAAAGCACACACCCACAGCAAAGACAAGATAAAAACCACAGATACTCTTCTTGCAACTTTTGACACTACTCTCACACTCTGAAGTAGCCATACATTAATTAATGGGCAATTGCAGTGCCCATCATTGAGTAGTAGTACATTAATGCTGGTGGTAAATATACTTCATGAATTTCATGGTAATAAAACAGTACATATATATCCTAACAGAATGTAAATACTTTCTCCATAAATAGCAATCCTTCTGCTCCAAACCCTGAAAATACAATTCATGCAATAATGAGTTACCGTTACATAATTAAGTTGCTTTAAACAGCTACAATTTTCATTGCTTAGAGAAAGAACACTACAAGAAATTAAGTTATCATCTACTATTTTTAATAAAAGGTCTGCATACTGCAAGTATTATACTACCTAGCATGCTACAGGTTGTAGATGAGCTTCAATCTACTCATGAATTAAATAAACTGCTGAATGCACAAGAAAAAGAAACTGCATTTTAAAGCGCCTATCCTACCACTTAATCCACAAAAGCAAATTTCAGTGCATCAGCATAACCCTAGTAAATCCCACCAATACCAGGTGGGTAGACACCTTGAAGAGAAAATCAAGTCCAAAATAAAAAGTCCAAAGGGAAAGTTATCATGAATTTCACAATGAAAAAAATTTTAATGCAACAACCTTAACAGGACCTACAGATTAGCCAGCTTTATTTTGTATTATTTAACTGAGTAATTTCTTTTAAAATTAAAAGTAAATTAAAATTCATTGAATCTGAAATACGCTGTACATTGATGTTAAATATGTTTGAAGTCAGAATAGAAGACAATACCAAATATAAAGCAAAAGTGTTAACAGCAGACTGCTAATGGCATGTAGACTCTTTGCAGCTTGCCAGAACTATTCACCTGGCACATGGCCTGCTTCATACAGGCCTTTTTCTCCGTGCCTTCCCAGCCTAGCTGAACCATGCTGGTAACAGCAGCCCACTTCCAGAAGCCGTTTCTACCAAGGACCCCATTCAGCCCTTTCCTCTTAACACTGAACCTACTGCAGGAACAGACTGGCCTGTTGACTCTGCTACACAATTAACTCAGTCTCAACCACTCCCTACCCCTTCAGGAACAAGGATTTATCTGTACTGCTACATGCAAAAGCAGAATATTCTCAGTCACGGTAATGGGATAATGGAGAACAGTTACCTAACTCCTCACTATGGAATAAGCCAGGAAGCCTACCCAACAAGAACCCAGAACTTTTACAACAGGAAAAGACAAAAATGCATCTACCTGCAGCCGCTGGAACACCCCTGACCGTAAATTCCCAAATCCATAACGGTACTCTAGTGGTAGAATGCTTTCTGCACTTTCTGTGTAAGGGATCTGCTCTATTTCCCAGTCAAATTCTTCTTCCTCCTCCTCAGACAACTCAGCAGAGGCAGCTGTATACATTGCATGGTCAGAGAAAGAAAATATTTAAGAAAACAATTAGCCTTTCTCATTTTACTACATCTTTTAAGAAATCTTATACAACACTGGGTCATACAGGCAGATGCTTACATCAGTAATCCATAGGTCCTGCTCCAAATTCTCCATCTTTCAATAACGAAGTTTTTAAATATACTCCCTCAAAGACTGAAATAATTGTTCTACTGATTTCAACAAGATCAGAATTTGATGCTAAGAGAACCCTGACAGGAGCAAAGTGATATTATCAATAATTTAAGATGGATATTAAAAAATGAGACACGGATAGTCAAAACTTCTTGTCTGTTAAATACTGATGTTAAGCAAGTCATCCACTAGAACCTGTGGTTTTAATCAGCTTCTACCGTTTGAGCTGTAAGTCCAATTGTGCTAGCTTGTAGAAAGCAGAAGACTCAAATGTGTGTGTATTATACAGCCACTAGAGGGGTACAAAGATCTACAGAGGATTAGCATATGTTAAGCACATTTTGGAAAAAAGTAAACATAACTAAACCTATAAAGACAACGTATCACCTACACCACATTTATTCCTACACTTATCCATACTTTCATATTTGTTCACACCCTTCTCGTACCTTGGACTAGACAATAATAGAAATACTGTATTTTTCTACATCTGTAACTACTTCATTACGTACTCGTATCACCAGTATAAACAAGGTATTTTTATCATACCTATTTCTTCTACTAAAGGTTTTGCTGATCTTGATTTCTTTGGTGCTAAAAGTGATGTCAGCATGTCCAGTCCCTCAAAATATTGGCCAGGAATCTCCTTAGGTAACCGAATTGTAAAAGTTCCTTAAAGGAAAGTCAGAATATAGTTACTGCATTAAAACATCAAAGACAAAAACATGCACAGAAATGCTCACAGAAACCGTGACACATACAGGTAGCATTTTATTATGCATCAATCTCTGCACATGTTTTTAACCTTACTTTAAAAGTTTCACAGAACCCAAAGATTTTAATGATAAAGCATGAAAGAAAATATTTAACCAGTTGAGGTCTCTTGACTCACATTGTATAAACACAAACCAACAGAATACAAACATTTTATTTTTTTTCCTTCCACCAATCAATCAGAAGATCATAGGAAACTACATTCAGCAATCTGTTTATTGTGTTAAGTCAAGCACATAACAAAGGCTTTGTAAGCAACAAACTATAGGTTTTAATGATGAGGGGTTTTTAATAAATACATTAATTCCAGAAGGTATGTATTTTATTCTAGAAATACCTTCTACCTTAAGGTTTGGAGAAAGGCTAATACCTTCTCTCTTTTAAGATATAAGAGCCAAGAGACTGCCTCAGGATTATCTCATTTCTACTCGGCACCACCTGCCTTCTTTGCAGATTTACTAAACTAATGGTACAGTAACATGTCTAGACCCTACAGGGCTTGAAGAGGACTTGTACTTAATTTTTTCATTGTTGGGACAGTTCTGAACACGTCCTTTGTGCCTGAGGATCGCCCAAGTATCTACAATAAATCCTGAACAAGATTTTTTTATACTACACAGGAGAAACTTAACATTTATTTACAGTATCATATACCCCACTAAAGTTCTATGCAATTCCAGTGCAGAAAAGTATAAATTATTGGAGAGTTAGTAGCATTTTTAATGACACATATACTAATAACATTAGTCAGTATATACTAATACCTTTGTCAGTATTATAAGATGCTTTTTCTCTGCCATCTTCTACAATTCTTCCAGGAAGTGTCAATCTGCGGGCAAAAAATGAGTTGCCGTTTTACAATTAAAAAACTATTGTAAAGTAAATTTAGAAATGTATTTCTTTAAACTCCCTTTAACATGATTTAATGCCTAGAAGCAAAGAGGCCAGACCCATAAAAACAATTCCTTGCACAAAATGGGCTGTCTACAGCCTAAAATGTAAGAGCTGCAGAAGAGGAATATTCCGAAGGGACCAAAATTAAGTTCATTCTCTACTGACTTTTATTTACTTTATGAAGTTGTTTTTTTTTTTTTTTTTAAATCCTTCCGGTACTTGCCTGAGAAAGTATGGCTTAGCATAAAATTTAAAATCTTCCCCTTCAAAATACACATCAAACTCTGAAGGTCTGGCATAAGGTACTTTGATTATTATTGTAAGAAAATCCGGATCCTGGGTCAGCTCAAAAGCTGGAGTTATCATGGTGAATCCAGCAGGAAAAGCAACCACTGGCTGTGTGGCCCTATTAAAACAGGAAAACAAGAAAATATTTTAGTTTCCAATTTATGAGAGCAAATAGTGTCCCTGCAAAATTCTGTAAGAACATTCTCATAAAGTTATCTTCCATGTGCTCAAGAAGAAAATACTCATGACAACAGCAACAAAACCAAAAAAAAAGTGTTATCAAGAATTTTACGGTACCACCTCTCTGCACTTTAATGAAACAACTTGATGAAAATGAATGCAAACATTTGGAGCACAGGAAAGCACCTATCATATTCCATGTAAAAAGCCCACACTAAATTCAGTCCTAGAACTTGGCAGCTTTATGTAATTGTTTATTATTTCACATGTAGCAGATGTTAGATCTCTACAGTTCATTAGTGAACTGATCAGAAATCACTATTAGAAAATACTGAAAAACGGTAATGCTTTCAAAAAATCAGAGCTGTATTTTA
This sequence comes from Butorides virescens, assembly GCA_017310255.1. Classification (NCBI taxonomy): domain Eukaryota; kingdom Metazoa; phylum Chordata; class Aves; order Pelecaniformes; family Ardeidae; genus Butorides; species Butorides virescens. Next base: position 7,928 of record JADKXX010008516.1, on the reverse strand, counting down.
TAATTCATACACGTTAGCCAGAATACAAGCAACAGATTCAGTATACCCCAAACAGATTGCCTGAGCCTACGCACTAAGACAAAAAATATTTTTACCAAAAAATGCAAAACAGAGCTACTATCTGGGAGAGAGCTGCTTTTCACTGACTTTCAGAGTTATCTTTATTAAACATATCCTCATTCTTACAACTTCATGAGCGAACATGGAGCATTAGTAGGGCTCAATTAACAGGTCACCCATTTTTTTTTTTTCATATAGGTAATTCATACAGATAATCTACCTCAATGGACAAGCATGAAAGAGGTGAAACTCCCCATTTCACCTATCCCTTGCTTCCAGGGACACGTTCCCACCCTTTCCAGCTGAGAAGCTGCCGTGTGCGTAACAAATTGTAACAAGATAGGAAATACCTGGCTTAAGGAACGCCTGCAAGCCAATGTACGTTTCTGTGGACTTTCTTCTTACATATTTAAACACCACACGGTAACAACATGGGGTAGGAGGTAACAAAAATGCACCAGCTCATTTAGGCCCTTCCAGGATGATAAACCAGCCTGCATTTTTATTTCCCCAAATCAGAGGTTTTAAGAGCAGCCCCAAAGCTAGGCCCAGCTGCTCCCACTCTCTGAGCTTCTCAGCGCTGCTGCACCTCTGGCAGCCCTGGCGCAAATTAATGAGCCCAAACTAATCAGGAGGCTCCCACGCAAGCCCTGGGCATTTCACAGACCACGGCCGCTGGTATCTATCCCACAACAACGCAACGCTCGACCCCCAGCAGCGCTTGTTCCACTCTAAAATCAGGTATCCCGAAATAATTAAGCTTCCCAGCCTGTTCTGTAATAAGACCTCTATGCACTAGAGAAAAAAAAAAAAACAAACCAGCAAGCAGAACTCGAATGTTTCTGTTGCAGCAAGGGAAGGGCCGGCAGGGAAAGGGACAAACGCTTCGCGCTGCCGGCACCCCAAGGCCCCACAGCAAGACACCGTTCCCACTCGCTGCTCGTTAAACTAGGTCAAGGCCGACTTCCAAGCGGTACCGCGGGGCACCTAAGAAGGGAGCCCGTCGGCCGGACCCCCGCCGACGGCGGGAGAAGCAGGGAAGCCGCTAAGGCCGCGGTGAGGGAAGGAACGAGCCGGGCTCCCATCAGCACCAGCACACCCGCACCACGGCCGCGGGCCGCCGCCGCCGCCCCCCACCCCCCCCCGAGGCCTCCGAGAGGAGCTGAGCCCTCTGAGGAGGCGGCTGCTAGCGGGGAGAGCCCGCCGTTCCCCTCACGCCCCGCCGCTGCCCTCGAGCCGGACCCCGCCGCCACTCACCGCGCCCGCGCCGCTGCCCCGCTCGCCAGCGGCCGCCCGCCCTCACCGCGCGCGCGTGGCGCTGAGGTGGCCGGCGCGCATGCGCAGGCAGCGTCCGGCGGGGCGGGAACCAGCTCCGGCCCGAGGGGCTGCCCCGGCCCGGCAGCCCCCGTCACGGGCCACCCCGCTCGCCGCCGCCCGCCTTCGGAAGAGAACAAAAACGGAAGAGGCGTGAGAGGGAAGTACCGGCAAGGGAGCGGTCTGCGGCCCGGGGAGAGGCGGAGGGAGCCTCCACCACCTCTCGGGCCTGGCTTTCCCTCACGGTCTGGCGGTGGTCAGGGCGCGCTGGGCCCCGCCGGCTAAGGGTGACCCTTCCCTCAGGATCCCCCCCACCGGCCTTAATTTTTTAACAAAAGTGATGACATGTGGGCCAGGCGTCCTGGTTCAAGGGAGGTCTAACGATCTCAAGGGAAGAAAGCAGTATTTGAGAAGATCCTAACCCCCAACAGCTGTCATCCCCAAAAATGCGACAAAATGAATTATAGAATCATAGGATGTTTTGGGTTGGAAGGGACCCCTAGAGGTCATCTAGTCCAACCCCCCTGCAGTGAGCAGGGACACTGCTAACTAGATCAGGTTGCTCACAGCCCCGTCCAACCTGGCCTGGGATGTTCCCAGGGATGGGGCCTCCACCCCCTCTCTGGGCAACCTGTTCCAGCGTTTTACCACCCTCATTGTAAAGAATTTCTTCCTTATATCTAGCCTAAACCTACCCTGTTTTAGTTTAAAACGATTACCCCTTTTCCTGTCACAGCTGGCCCTACTAAAAAGATTTTCCCAATCTTCCCTATGGGCCCCCTTTAGGTATTGAAAGGCCGCAATCAGGTCTCCCTGCAGCCTTCTTTTCTCCAGACTGAACAACCCCAGTTGCTGGTCAGAGGACGGGGTGCTGCGGTGTGAAGATTGCCTACATAACCTCATCCCTTTCTTTCATTGTGGTAGCTGCAGCCAGACCTAAAACTGTCAGTGTCGGACAGGGTTGGATACTGTTTCTTAAACATAACAGGCTACTGAAAGTAAATTATCTTAGCAGCTCAGAATGTGAGAAACGCTTGTATGTGTAGGTAAAGCATGCAGTGAGAACAAGCACAGCTGGACAGCGGAGAACAAAGTTAAGAACTGAGTAAATAGGAATGGATAGTTTGGACCTAATGTAATTTAAATTGAGGTGGTGAGGATAAAATGATTTCTGGAACTGAAATACATCGAAGTGCAGAAATAAATAGAACAGTGACCCTGTGAGCATGCTCGGAACAGGAATTCCCGCTCTTCTAAGACAGCAGATAAATGAGAACAAGATTGACGTTGTGAATAGAGGCAGAGCCTGATGAATCAAAATAAAAACAGCATTAAGGAAAAAATGCTGCAAGAAGCTCAAAAAATTGCTAAGAGCTGAAAAGTTGGTTTAAAAGCTATAATTTACTTACATTTAAATACAGCACTTAATGTAGCATTAATCTGATTTTTCTGTCATTAGACCATGAAAGTTATTATAGTTCCAGATAAATCTCTACATTTTTAAATGCTACTGACTCTCTTCCTCTCCCTGCCCCCTCTGAAATGCATTCAAATGTTTCTTCCTGGAGGGGAAAAAATCCATAATTATGTAACTTCTGCTAATGAAGTTTTAAAAAAAAAAAAAAAAAAAACAAAAAATTTTTTCAGCCTGATAAAGATTGATTTTTCCTGCTGGAAATCCATTGAATATGACATCTCTTAATGAGAAGACATCTTCACTCTCATGCAGAACTGAACCAGCAGGTTAAATACTGTGAAAATTGTTTTGTTGACATGCACAAAAAATACTTGCTTCAGAATAGATTGTTCTCCCCATTGGTCTAAAACTGATGGATGGTTTTAATACTTGGCCTAAGCTTTCTTGTGTCCCAGTTTTTTACATGCAGAAATTGAAGATATGTGGCATATAAAATGCATTTTTTTATATTAAGAAGTTCATGACATTTAATTTCAGATGCTGATTTGACTTGGACCAAGGCCTCAATCAAGTCCTCGGAAACTTTTGATGCATTTCCAGAGAACTTCAGCACTAATTAACTTTTGGACCTTACCAATGTAATCTATAGTAAGAATGTTGGACAGGAAGCTGAATTATGAACCAGTAGGCACCATCTTCTCTGGATAAGTTCAAATTTGCATAAGACAAGCCTATGAAAGATAAGGAGTTTCATCAGAGAGTTTATTCTTGTCTAACTGACACTTTCCAAGACTGCCTCAGAATTATTTTTTTTAGAGTCTAAGAACTCCCAGCCTTTTTTGTCTGGTAATACTTCCCTTGTAAAAGAAATATTTAAATACTGATTTCAGTGAAGAAACTGGTGCATCAGCCATTCTGCTTTTCCATCCAAGTATGAAGGAGCATCTCTAAGAAATTTGTATTGCTTTCTTCTGTAAAAAGCATGCTGAGTTTTTTAGAACAGTAATGAAAAACTTTTATTTAAAAATGTAGAAAGACTACTTATCTTTTGGTGCATCTTTCTGATGAAGAAGTGAATTTGGCTGCTGTATGTTTAATGGAGCACTGAAGAACGAAAATACATTATCTACAATGTTTGGGGCAACTAATTAGTAAAACTTGCTGTCCGTTTGAAAAATAGATGCATGAAGCTTTGCAATTTATGAGCACAATTGACTCTACATGGCTAATAATAACAAGTAAATCTGGCATAATCCCACGGATACAACTCATAATATATTCTAGATACAATGATTAGCATGTACATAAAAATGGTAATCAGATACAAAATATGCATTTAGTTTAACAAGTAAAAAGAGGAATAAAAATGTTTCTCTACCCAGGAAACAAATTGAAACAAAGTAGGTATATGTTTCAGTCAGAAACTTACTTCTCTGTGAAATAAATTATGAAAGACAATAGAATACATAACTGGTTCCATTATCTAAATTATCAGTGCTATAATTTTTATAAACAACAGGATATCGTTCTGTAATTGTCAGACTTAGACTTTGCAAAAACTCAGTGTAAATGAATGATGTAAATGATAATTGAGGGCTTTTCCTGAGATGGAAATAGATGATATCATTGCATGCTTCAGTAAAATTCATATTATTCTTCCCTTCAACTTTGAAAACAAGTGAAAAACAAATATTTTGACTTCTTTTGTCTAAGTGGCCTGAAGCATTCCTCTGAATCTAATGCATTTTCATCTCAGTTTCCTCTCCCCGTAGATTTGATTTTCCAGGAGTTTATAATACTTAACAGTTTCAGTTACCAAAGTACTGTGTTCATAATACCATGATATCTTCATAGCTTTATTTTTGCTCTTTCCTCTTGCAGTTTCCATTATCCAAAGATAATGAAGCTTCTGATTTTATTTCTCCAGAGGAGCAAAATATCCTGGATCACAGCAACTGTCTGTACTTTTTCAGGTAAGGATAACAACGTGGGTCCCTAGAGGCAGGATGGTGGTCTTTATAAATTCAGGATCAAACTTGCAATAGTCTTTCCAAGAATAAAATCGTTAACAGTTGGGGATGTAAACCTGTAATGCGTTTCTTGGTGTTATATTTTGTGGTGTTACCTGCTAGGCAGATGTCCAGCTTGCTTTGAAGTGGGTGTATGTAAAGTTTGCATGTGAGAGACCAAGCTATGGTTTCACTTCTTAGTGACTGAAGGGCATAAACTGTAATATTAGTAACCGTAACGCAGAGGCCCTAACAAATGGCTGCGAGAGCCTGACCGCTGCTAAGCAAGAGAATTCTTGGCCCATGGAGCAGTGCAGAAGCAGGCCTGTCAGTATGGCACGTATTTGTGGCAAATGTGTCTTTTTGTGCTGAAGCAACTTCCAGGTTTTTAAACAGCTTCCGTAGGGATCTGGCATGGTCTCGTGTGAGTTAAGAGTCCTTGGAGTTGTTCAACTTATACTCCAGCAGTAGCGTATAAACATCTGTGTTTTCTAGTCTGGATTTTAGTTGTAGGACAGTGAATTTTTGAAATTTATTACTCAGTAAGTAGCGTGTGGCACATTTTTCTTTCTATGCCTGGTCCATAGAGGGTGTATTTCTGTTACAGCCCTGTTCCCAGGAAGCTGGTGCTTTGAGCACAGCCATTTATGCTCGCATTGAGTTGCTTGACTCTTTGGCTGATGTGGAAAATAGCACCTCTTACACAACCTTAGAAATTGTAGTAAAAAAAAATTACTAAGAGGGCTTCATTTTTAAGTTTTTCTCAAAATGCAACTATGCTTTAAGTTAGTTCCTTACAGAGCTACACAAAAAATCTTTTACCATACAGGCCTTTGAATGATTTGCCTCTCATATAGGATGATGCCATGATGCTGCGTCTGCAATATAAAATATGCCTAACACACTTGATATTAATACATTGGTTCAAGTCTAAAATATGCAAAGTGTTACATAAGCTGGCTCTCGCTATTGTTTCCGATCTAAGCCATCACTTTGAGTATCTCAGGAGCCACTGCCACGTATCAAGACTGCACATCGTGGCCAGTCCAAAGTTGCTTTGCTGCCAAATTTGAATGCTTGGGAGAGCGCAGCGGATTCAGCAGCGCTGATTTGAAGCTGCACAGTGTAATTCTGCTTCAGTCCAGCAGTGGAACTGATCTTGAGCATGCATGCTGGTGGCACGGAAGAGTTGATATTTGCACAACTCAGTTTGAAAGAAAGTCGTGCAAGCAGGCAGGTAAGCGGTACACTGCCACATGTCACAGAATCAAGGGGGAAAATCTCTAAAAATCCCTTAGAATATTTTTCAGATTTCATAATGTTCACCTTGGTATTTTTCTACAGACGTTGCTAACGCATCTCCTATATATGAAAGACACTTTACTGGTAGTATAAAATCACACATTTGTACAGATTGAGGATTTCAGGGGGTTGCTGCTGGTACTCATTTTTTTTATTAAGTATGAAGTTTGGTAGGGTTTTATTGTAGTACGTATATTCTCAGAAAAGAGCATATGTTTATGCATTGTGGTTTTTCTGTAGTTTCTCATTTCGTATTGCTATTTTCTCTTTGCATGAAGTAATTCATAGTTTTACATCTGCTCAGAATCTGAGTTGGATGAAATTCTGAAACAGTAATCGTTCATTGCATTTGCATTGCTACTATGGTAAAGTACATTTTGGGATACCATTAGCAAATGCTTGTTGTGACAGCAGTATGAAATGGCCAGGCTGCATAGTTTCACTGCCAAGTGAACGCCATTTAAGTAGTGAAGGACCAACTCCTGGAAGATTTATCCTAAAAGTAAGCCTGATTTTACAGAGTAGGGCTGTGCAGCAGGAGGTTCACCCTTTTGCACAACATGCATCTCTTAGAATATGCTGATCCCTTACCTCGGTAAGGCCCTGATCTGGAAATCATAGAATCATTAAGGTTGGAAAAGACCTCCAAGATCATCAAGTCTGACTGTCAACCCACCACCACCATGCCTACTAAACCATGTCCCAAAGTGCCACCTCTACACATTTTTTGAACACCTCCAGGGATGGTGTCTCCACCACCTCTCTGGGCAGCCTGTTCCAATGTTTGGCCACTCTTTCAGTAAATAATTTTTTCCTAATATCCAGTTGAACCACCCCCCCACCCCCCCCCCGATGCAACTTGAGGCTATTTCCTCTTGTCCTATTGCTTGTTACTTGGGAGAAGAGACTGACACCCACCTTGCTACAACCTCCTTTCAGGTAGTTGTGGAGAGCAGTAAGGTCTATAATGAAGGATAAATACAAGAGACTTTGTCCTCACAGCCTGCATAGGGATCTGTCTGAAGTGTAACGCTTCCCCGCAGGTAGCATGGTGACCGCAGTGGTGGCCTCCACATTACAGTTGTGGCACTGAGCATTTATTTTAAAACTCACGGATCAAACAGCCCTACAGAGAGCACACCTCCGCAGAGGTGAGAGACACGATGAGAGCTACACTGGGCATCAGCCCCATAGCCCTTCTCTAGCATAGTTCGGCAGCGTGCGGTCATTGTGTGGAGTCCCTGGAGCAGAAACCAGCCGCGCTCACTTCGCTCATGTTCAGCTCAAGTTCACTTCCAGTACTAACGCCGTGAGGGACACGCGAGGCTCCCCTCTCCCCCTTCCAAGATTTGTGTCTCCATTCTTTGTGCAGCTTTACTCCAGCGCCATGGGGCAGCAAGGATTCTTGTCTTTCTGTCATACTCTACATTTAAAGGTGATAAACTGGGTTATGAGCCTAAGTAGGATTTATTTCTGTGGCATTCACAGTGTTGTGATCTCTGCTGACGTTGCACAGAAGACCGGCTGAGGAACTCGATCAGTCACACGAGGACAAGCTCAAAACCACCCAAAAGTAAGTGAATCCTTCTATTCCTTCACTGTTCGACAAGAGTTGCAGTTTATCCCGAAACAACCTGCCTTCATAGCAGGTGGGATGAGGATGTGGCGTATGTAGGTGATAAACTGGGGTGCAAGGTGGGGGGAAGCTTGGCACCAGTTTGCCTGTTTCTTAGCACAAACAGATGAAACATGCCCCCGGGTCCAGTTTCCTGCCTCGCCTCTTTCTCTCGCTCATCAATCTGTGCCCACTCACGCCCTTCCACGCC